>QKQZ01055615.1:0-18891 GCA_003595255.1 Solenopsis fugax | reverse complement strand
GGCGGCGGTGGCGTTCTTGGTGGAGTTTCGAATGGAATCTTCGGGGTAGTGTATACATATCCATCTGTCCTCGGTGGCTGTGTTCTTATCGTTGTCTGAATCCTTGGAGTTGTATAGGTATACGGCGGAAATGTCCTCGGAGTTGTATACTCTGTCACTACTCTCTGTGTTGATGTTTTTAGTGACGGTGGTACTGTTCTTATCGTTGTTTGAATCCCTGGAGTGGAATAAGTGTACGGTGGCAATGTCACCGTCGTTGGCCTATATGTCACTAGGCTTGTCCGTGACCCTCTGTCGATGTAATCATAGCTTACAATATATGGTCGAGAAAAAATGATTATCTATTATAAATATTGATTAGTTGCAAATAACACTCTTTTAAAGACAAATTTAATCAAACTGTATTATAAAAGTATTAACAATAAGATAGTATTATAAAAATATTAAGATTGTAACACTCTTGATTACTTACTCAGTAGGTAAAGTGAAAGGTTTAGATGGTGGCTCATAGACGTAACCCTGAAACTGTGGGCTGTTCTCTATTGCACGTTTGCTTCTCTCACGATTGGCACCTGTATGACACGTGGAGAGCACGGCCACTAGGACAGCCGCCCACAGCAGCTTCCACTGCAAAAAAACTTTCGTTAAAATTTCAGAATTCCAAATAATATAAAAGTTATATATGTTTTATTAAGAATCGCGTGAGGTATTAGATGTCGTGCGTTCCGCAGTACACAAAAAATACGAGTAGGTATATTTGACAGTAACATTTAAAGTTTAATAAACGTTATATACAGATAATGTATAAGTATTTACATTTTATATATTGCTTGTATATAATACAGTTTATATTGTGTATATTGCCGTGAACGGTACCCAACGGAGACTGTAATTTCCATGAGAGCGAGGCGTTTCATGCGAAAATCATATGCAGCTAACATTTTAACGCGGCAAATACTTTGCGACTCGATTGCAGCATAATCTTTTTCGAGCGCGAAAACTCAGTCTTTTAAAGTCTCGCCTAATTTTAAATTTTTCGCGCAGATCACGGTACTAGGTCTGTTAACCCTCTTCGACGCTAATTGAGGGCTGCCGGCATTACCATATTTAGTTGATGGAATTCAGTTATTTTTTGTTTTAGCCAAACTTTATAGATTTCATATGCAGATTGTAAGAACTGCCCTCGAGAACTGCTAACCAAGTTTTTAACATGCTTTCATTATGACTTTTATTACATTCGCCTTTACTTCTTATATGCAACATATTTGCCTATATTGTATGTATATTTGATTAACGATAACTATCATTACAAATATTTTTTCTTTGAAGCTTCCTAGATAATTATCGCGCCAAGGATCGCCGATTGAAGGGGGAAATAAAAATTATTTTATTTATTTTTTCTTGCAATAATTAGACGAATATTCACGTATGCAATTGTAATAGATCGAAGATCATCTCCGTGGGATAATCTCACGCTTTGCACACGATGATCTTACATAACGCATCTTGGCCACGAGGCGCTATGTAATACGACGATGACGATCGTGAAAGGTTCGCGAGCGTAGAATATGGTGTATCTTCTCTTCATTGATTAACGTTCGACGACGCAAACAGTGCCATTGTTTTCCGTTAATATATAATTTTTTTAAGGCAGGATACACACGTGTTTCATTTTAAGCAATTAAGCATTAGCTATTATAGTTCTTAATGGAAATCTTATATATTTAGTATTAGCTTTATTATTTGGTATTTGCAATGTTAAATATTTATTATTGCCATTTTTATTATTTTTAGGTTGTAATATAGTTTATATTTAAATTCTGTTAAAACAAAGATATATGTTTATAATAACACGCTGTACTTGTTTCTTCAGCATGTACAGATAATCTCGCTCTTGCTGACAAATGAATCGCGTCTGTTCAAAGGCGTCTGTTTCATTTCATCAGATTTCATTTCATTCAACTGGCACTTTTGACTGGCGAATTAAATCACTGTAACTGTTCGGCGGCACCTGCATTCGACGAACGATGATTCTGTCCCGAACAAGCGCGTCCGGTGACCTTTATAATTTATATGGAAAGATGGCAAAGCGTGCCCCCATAGGGAGAAGACAACCTCTCCCGACTTGTATCTTACCAGTGTGTGAAAGGTGTCTGTTGTAGAAGTATGCTGGAGTCGGTTAAAGAAGTGATACAGATTATGGCAAATATATCTTAAAATCAACAATATTAAAATTTCTAAATGAAAGTAGAATTTTTCTATCAGAAATTTTAATTCTCAATGTATTAAAATCTAATTAAAATAAATAGTTTAACATTTTCATTTTTAAAAGGACATGACACTACATTAATATTTGAATTTTATAAGCTAAAGCGAATGTTTAAATATTGAAATAAATTCAACTATTTAAATATTTTAATAATGAAAAATTTAATACTGACTTTCATGTATAGATTGCGCAGTCTCTTTCAAATAACTACGGGATAACAGCATTTGTCAACGTTAAATACGTGATAGCAATATTACATATTTGTGTGGTTAAACTTGTGTGATAGCAATATCATATATTTGTATTATTAAATTTATGTGTAATAAAATTATTGTAAGAGAACTGTGCAGGAGTTATACATACATAACTGTGTAAATATTTATAAATTATTCAAAAACGATAGTATATAATGTTATAAAAGACATACACATAGAAA
The DNA here is from genome assembly GCA_003595255.1 of Solenopsis fugax. Taxonomy (NCBI): domain Eukaryota; kingdom Metazoa; phylum Arthropoda; class Insecta; order Hymenoptera; family Formicidae; genus Solenopsis; species Solenopsis fugax. The sequence continues at coordinate 16,186 of QKQZ01055615.1, read as the reverse complement.
TGATTAATATAAATTTTACTTTTTGTTATAATAAGGTAGAAAATAATGTGAGCTTTTACAATTCATAAGCAAGCTATAATACATAATACATAATTAAATTAAAGATTGATGTTACAAGAAGCAATGTATTTTTCAGATAATTCTTGCACTTCCGTGATGGTACATCTGTGGCATCAGCTAAGTTAGTCGATTACGTCCATTAACTCGCCACTATATCTGTTCCACCTTTGGCCTTTTCCATATTTGCTTTAGACAGGTTTCTCTCGTAACGTGCCATTGCACGAATCCTATTGTGCTAACAACAGGGCGTTTTCTCTCTCTCTCTCTCTCTTTTGCTTGAGGCGAAACAATAATCACAACAACTTAATAGTCATGTCGATTGAGTCAATGGCAACTTATGGTCTCGAATAGATTTTCGCTGCTTACGCAAAACAATTATTTAAAAGTTTTAAGGCGTTGTCGAACCAAGTGCACTTACAAGATTGACTTTTTGATTAAATTGAAAGAGAAAGAGAGAGAAATAAAAACAGAATCTATTATTTCAAGTTATACTTAAAACAGTTTTAAGAAACTAGTTCTTAATTTGTAAAATTAATTTCACATGTAAGTGCCAATTTTTAATATAATTTTGAATTTATTTTGTTCGTACTCATTCACGTTTTCATTAAATTCTTTATTTGCTCTAAAATATAACCATGAATTCGTATCATGACAAAGACGCATTCATTAAGGCTGATCTAAGAGGCATCCACATAGAATATCATTATTATGTAAATGAAAATTCTATGTAGGAAGTTCGTTAATAATAATACCGGTTTTAATGAGGCTGGTGTAAGTTCGCGGCGCAAGTCTCTTGGAAAATTACGTAGATTATGTAAATGTGAAGAGAATCGCGAACAACATTTTTGCAGAGTGCTTTGTAACTGCGAAATGGCATATTATTTCGTGAAAAAGACAGGACCGTGATTTGTACGGTGTAGACCCCCTCACCCTTCCCTCTCCCCGAAAGTGCCAGAAGTTGTCTTTGATGGAATTTATGACAGGATTTATTTGCAAACCATTTACCGGTGACATGAGTAATCATCCTATTCTTGCAACTGTAGGACACTCAAAAGACTTCGAGAAAGAGGAGTTTGCGCTTTCTCAAGAGACTCGAGAGATCATTTAAATTTAAAATGCAACTCAATAGAACGTAAAAAAGTTGATTTCGAAACTTTGTTGTGCGGAGTACACGCGCGCGTTACTTTATCTCAGGCGATTATATTTTCGCTGTACGTGATAAGTAGGGCAATTACTAGAGCATAATAACCGGCGGGCACCCGGTAGTGCGCTATCCCGTTTGTTCAGCGCTGCGCGAAGGTCCGTGTAGATTAAGCAAACAATCGATTATTCTCACAAAGTCCTTAGACACTTCATTTACATTTGGAGAAAGCGAGAGCCCGCGAGATGCTGGCCGATAAGCGACATGGACCCCGATGGCCTTTTTCTCTTTGGGTCGTGTGCCTCGTGTGAGGTGCAAAATGTCTTGCGCAACGCAATCGAGCGTTGAAATTTCTAATCACGCGACTGTCGCTAATGGACACGCGGAAGAGAGTCGATCAAATCGCGAGGCAATCGCCGAAGGTATAGAATTTCTTTTGTGCTTTTGAACCTTTCCAGATAATTACGCGGGCAAATGAAGGCGCCCTTCAGAAAGTACGTGTTGCAAGCGCCGCTTATAAAAATAGATTTTATTATAATAATTAAAAAGAGCAAGATGTAATTGAAAACTTTCTATGTAATCCCATAGTATTAAAATTTTCGTTAACATAACTATTTATTGTAATAACAAATTTTGTCAAGTAAAGATTTATATTAATTTCTATAATGTGGAGGATGATTTGAAGCTTTTATCTTGAAAATTTTTACGGGCTTTAAATCAAGTCTCATCGGAAGTAGTATACTTAATAATGTATCTATAGTTTTCAACATAACAAGTGGATCCTATTATAATAGCATCTTCAAATACTTGTATCGGATGTATGCAAATCACGTGACCTTCTCTGTGTTTTAAATAAATGTCAAGGCTCAAAAAGTTGTTAATAGCCAAGGAAGTAGCTTTGGGATTTTGTCGAATCAATATTCCAAATGATGTTCACGCGAGAAATGTGTGGCAATAAAAAAAGCATAGTAATGTCTAACTGGTAATCACATAGCATGTTTCGTGACAGCGGGTTATCGAATCAATATTACCTATCACAGTCGTTTTACTTTGATTGAATATTAACTATATAAAAAACGCGCAGTAAAGGGACTCAGCAAAGTTAATGGTCAATCATCTCGTGATTATATTGCCGTTTTGTAACAGATGGTTCATGAAGATATATTAATATTCGTCTACAACGTACATTACGAAAGCAAGCAATGTAACAAATGTATGGAGTGAGAGAAGATTCTCGAAAAATTAATGTACTATTTTAGTTTTGTGCATTAATATGTATGTGTGTATACATACATTTACATATTTAATGTAAAATGCACATAAAATAAACTAATATAAAAAATATATATATAAGGTAAATGTTTCAATTATCTCTAATAATAAATTAAAATTATTGAATATTTATAAGGATTTACAATATAAAATAATCTAATTGTATATAATTAACTGAAATAAGAAATATAAAATCTTATTTTATTGTTATAAAAATAGAAGAAATTTTTAAATTATTCCGAAAATAATAAAACTTTATAAAATATCGGAATGAACCAATATCTGGATAATCTGAAACGATTCTTTAATATTCTAAATACTTGTTCTTGATGTATTATTTATGAAAAAAATATTATCTTGACAAATAATATTTCTTAAAAAATTTTAAGAACACAGAAAAATATAAATTTTAACCTTTTGTGCAACAAATTTACTTCTTTTAACGTTAATTTTTAGAATATTTAAAATAACCTTATAAATGTCTTAAGGTATTTAAAAATTATAATTAAATTTTAATAAATTATAAAAGAAATACTAAAAATACTTAATAATGAATTTCCGTGTAAGTGTCCGAGTATAGGGACATGTTCGGTCATTGGGACATTTATCTTATATATTTCACAACGCGCGAAATTCGGAGCACCGTGAGGATCGGGGAGAATCTCATTTCGCAAGACACGATTCTCTGCGTAACGCGCATCCTTGACAGAAAAAAAGCAGGTGCCATAATTCGCGAGCGAATCGCATTCTGACGTCGGTTAGCTGTGGAGAAAGCAATTTGTCAGGTTTGACTTAACGCGGCGGTCCGCTCTTAGCAAAACAGGCTTAATCAACGTGGGGTGCGTGTGCGTTCAATGGGTGAACGTGCACACAGCCGGGTCAACCTTATAAGGTGCAAATATAGTTTCTTGCATAATTCGTGCAAGCCACCAGCGAGTTACGTCTTACTAGGCACTAATAAAGTACGATTAAAGCCTTCGGAACAGGTGCTTTCCAATTATCTCACTTAACGATGATAAATGCTCGTATCGATTAGCGTAATCTCCACTGATTGTGTCATATCTCGAAACGGAGTAAAAGTCACGACGCTAAATACTACGCATAGCAATAAAATGACAAAGTGAAGTGAGTGAATAAAATTCATCGAAAAAAATATTACAGAATATGTGTGAACTATAAAATCTTCTATCTCTTGATTTTTCAATTTAGCAAACATTATCCCAGTCAGCGTATAGTTATATTAGTTCGTGGAATAGTTTTCAACCTTTCACTAGGAAGATTGAATATTTCGTAGAAGCCTTTTCTTAAGAAGGTAGATTTTCTCAGAATATTCTTAGGTTTAAAGTACATTATCTTACATATCCTAATAACATTCTTCAAGATTATTTCTATGTACAGAATAAAATATTTTATGCTTTGATGCGGTAATCATTATTTTTCGAATTATTTATTGTATTACACAAGATTTTTGAACATATAAAAAGTCAAATTCAAAAAAATATTCTATAGAACGAACGTAATATTATCAATGTTTGAAGTTACAAGGACAATTCCTATTTCTATAACAATATTAGAATATCCGTTTAAAAATATATATTTGAGTAAGAATTATATATATAATAATATACAGGAATATGAAATTTTCTGTGTGCTGACTGGGTTATTGATCTAATTTAATTTCACAAATTTGCAAATTTTGCAAATTTTTTGTTATTTTTTTTCTTAAAAACCGCGATGTTTCTTTTCTAATTATAGGATAACGTACTTGATTAATTCGCTTAATTTTCCAAGTATTTTAAATTACCTACTTTTATCATATAATTACAAGAAAATAAAAATCTAAACACCATCTTGTAAGTATCTTGCACCCAACATTAATGAGTTTATTAATTATTTGTTCATTAATAACTAGTCAATATTAATTACTATGCTGCGCGGCGCGTTCATCTGTGAAGAGCATGGAAAATTCTGTTAATTGTCGGCGTCTTATTACACCTGCGACTCGTAATTACTTTCTACATACGGCATTAAGGTCTCCGCCGTCGAAGAACAACGTGGCTCGAAAAGACTGACGAGCCATTGTCGAACGCTGACAAAAGTCCCCGTACAATGTTTTCACTGCTTAACATGACAGAGCCGGTTCTTTCCAAGCCGGATCAGTACGTGCGAACGGAAAACCCGTGCCTTTGCTTTTCAACCCCATGACATTTCCACGTGCATTTAACCGATTGCGTGTTACATAGTAAGAAACTTGCAGTAACTCATCCCGCGCACACATTATAAAAAGTACCACTTTCCTCCTCGTATTAGGCGTAACGGTATGTAAGCAGTTATACTGCCTCATGCTACGATGTGGCATTGTAGTAAAAACTTCGAGTTGTATCTAAGTTGAAAGTTTAAATTATAAAAACTATTTAAATTGTAAAAACGATTTAAATTTTAAAAACTACAGTAAGATCGTGCTATAAAAATGTAAATTAAATTGTATAAATTAAAATTGAAGGCATGCTCGAAACGCGTTACAATATTTGTGGTACTCACACAGAATTTTTTTTTTATTTCTCAATCATCTAAATTTATCCATTACTCACACTGTAAAGTATTGAGGAAAAAATTGATATTGATAAATTATTGATATAGATAAATATTTTAAATATTTTAATATATTCATTAATTAAATATGTTTATTTAAAAAATATGTGTATGAACAAATGCTTCTTATAAAATAATATTTTTTATTGATACAACGTTTAAATAAATATTGTTGTTACTATTTTCCTCAACACTGCGCTGAAGTAACGGTGAGTTACTCTGTTTCTACATTTTTTAAAGTGTCGTTTTAATTAATGATTTAGACGATAACAAGAGAATACAACGACGAGTTCATATTTTATGAACCTGCGTGGGATATAACAGCATTTATAATTAAGAAGAATCCAATCTCGTGTCGCGACAAGTCTCCTCGACGCTGCCAAAAGGCAGAAGTTCGCCGATGATGATGCGCCGCATTATAATTGCATTACGCAAGCGGACCGGCGGTTGACCTCGCAAGATCGATCCTGTCCGGATCTCGCGAAGAGAAAAACGAGGGGGGCACAGGTGGGAGAAGAAAAAGGACAGCTGGGTATTTATCGTTATTACGAAAGGACGTGGGCTCATCTTGAAATTTACTGACCAATTTGGTCCCGCAGCGGCCCGTTATTGCATAATCAAAATACCAATGAACGGCTGGTGTCGACTTATCGCCTGGCTGCAGTTCGACTGATCGTTGCGAATATAGGAGAGATGAGGACGGTGCCCGAATAAATGCAAATATCGGCGCTTCGTATTTATATCAGCGTTATGTCGTACGCGAGCGTAGAGTGTGAGTCACGAAATAGGCGCATCGTGAAAATAGTAATTTCGTATTCAGGTCTCGTTGACGAACGACTGTTCGATATTGATAGACAGCGATCGGGGACAGCGATCTGTAACGACGGATTCTGAGATGCCTCGAATCGCTTTCTACATCGCGTAATGCTGCTTTGCATTTCTTTCGTAACAAAGGGTCCATGGATTGTGTTTCAAACAGAGATATTATATCACACGTTGATAGCTCGAGTTTAGAGGTCTGTTTTAATTAAAGTCAAGGTACGATTAAAAATTATGTCATTTGTAACTTGAACTGTACTGCATTTCTATGATTTTTAAATTTCATCGTTATAAAAAGAAACATTATTATGAACTCAAGAAGAAAAACTCTACAAAAGATATTAAGATTATTTTTGTGGGCAAATTTCTATATCACTTTGATATACAGGTGGAATTAGTAAATTAGTTATCGCTAACTGAACCAATCATAGCAAAGATGAAAGATGTGCCGAGAAATTGAAAGTTATTTGCCACGTTAAATATATCGATGCCAATAGCTGCCAATAATTTTTGCCTGGCTTCTTCGATCATCATTCAATCAAGTAGTTAAATAACGTAAGTTTTTTTTAAAGCATATTTTACGAATAATAAAAAAATTTCGCGTGAAAATGTTTAACACTGATAGAGTTATGATAAGATGAATGTAGTTAAATTACGATAAAATTTCACAGTCTTGAAAAACGTTCTTGGGCAATGCAAATGTTTCTGAAATATCGAGCCTTAAGATATATAATTGCGAAATTGATAATACCTCTGTAAATGCGGCATTCTTGTGTATTATAAATATGGTAATCTCAAAATGTCCTCAGTCTTGGGAAGTTAAAACTCTTTTGAAATTAAGATATATTTTTATAATATCAAGAACGGAATTTCCATTGCGCAACTTATAACATAAATTTTTTTATAATTTTAGGAACAAGTAAATTTTTTAAATACCGCAACATCTCGAAGAAGTCCTCCATTAACATTTTTTAAGTCATGGCATCAATTTAATAGATAATTTAAGCGAGGTAAGCATGATCGTAGATTTTATCGATTAATTTTTTTTTGACAACCGTAGAACGATGAAGCTTGAATTCTTTATTCGCTCGACACAGTCGAGAAAGCTTAAGAAAATGCGTACTCGGATGAATACACGAATTTATGCTAAGCGAGTAGCAAATTATAGAAGAATATTTATTTTTAGAACGTCTTCACCTAAATGATGGAATAACATCAAATCTTTTCTCGTCTCCACTTCGATAAACTATCCAAGCAATGTCGACATTTCTATGTTAAAGTGTTACTTAATGTTCAGATACGATGTGACGATGAGCCATAAATATGACCGCGTCAATTAATTTTGAAATTGTCATGATCCAATGACGAATCCCAACAATTTAATTAATTTGTACTGGCGATCACGAGTCAATCAAATTTTGAAATTATTATTTTCACAATTTATGAGAAAAGTTATTGATTTAGTTATCTGTAATACTATCGATACTATATAACTGTATTAAAAATTACTGTTTGATTTAATTATACATTTAATAAATAATTTCTTATTGCAAATATCACTATAATAGTTAATGTGCTTGTGTTTATATTAAAGTAATTGATTTTTGAGAAGAACAACTAAAAATAAATTTTACTTTACTAGTGCAAAATCAATGAAATTAATTTTTTATGATAGAAGAAGCATTTATATAATCTTAGAAAAAATTATGAATATATTATTGATACCGTTACGCTCATCGTTCGCGTTGTATGTAACATATATCAATTCTAACTTTAGTTTAGTGGTCAAACTCGTTTCGCGATGGTAATCATGACGATCGAACAGAATAAAACGCGAAGACACCGAGTTGAATCTCTTCAACGCGATTCTCGGACGTGACGAATCATCAACGGGACAATTCATCATTCTGTCGACGGGCGATAATCTGGGGATTTAGAGGAAAAAAAATCTTCTTACGGTGGAAGATCCGTTACGTAACACACCATGCACATGCTTCGGCAGTAATTACGACATTTTTGCGGATCGCTAACGATGCGCAGTCATTGACATTCGGCCCGAATGGATGCCAGGCAGCCAGCGGATAGATCAGTGAAAGTTACGATTGCAAGATGAGCAATTAATATCATAATTGATTAATTGCTGATTACAATTTGAAATCAATTTTGTAAATAAACTAATTTAGTTTCTACATGGAAAGAACAATTTTATTGTAATATCTAAAAATTTAGATAGATACAGATCAGAAAATAATTTAATGTTCGATTATCAAAATTATTATGTAAGATATTCAAGAGTGAAGAATTTCAAAAATGATGCAAAAAATTTTAACATTTTAACGACTAGTTTAAACGTCCAACATAAATTTTTTAATGGCTCAACATAATTATTTTCAGATCTGTATCAACGAAATTGTTCTTTCCGTGTACGATTCTTTAATTATATATTATATACGATTTTTCTTTAAATTACGTTATGGTAATCAGTAGTATTTATCATAACGTATTTCTTGATAATTGTAAGTTTAATAATTTGCGTTTTAATATATATTCTTTAATTTTTGTTTCTATATTTAGTTAATATTCTCAAAGCTAAAAGGACATTTACTATTAATTATATTATGAAACATTGATGATATTTGCTTAATTATTGTCATCATATTAAACGGAGAATATTGATCCTAATATTTCTCATGACGCGAAAACCTTTCACGTGAGACTCGCGTGGTTTTACAGTTAACGGTTGAACATGTGTTTCCATTATCTCGTGTATTAAAAATGAGTGTCGCGAATAAATGTGACATTCTTTTGCATCGCAAGTAGCATTGTGCCAATGACGTAAATATCGTCATTACATATTTAATTCTCATTCATAATTTTTACGTGCAAATAACATAAATATAATTACTTCGTCACCAAATCAATCAGTCGATTTTTATGACAATATAAAAATTCGTTTACACGCTAAACGACAATGCTAATTAAATGTATATACATGAAAAGTTGTGCAAGTTATAATCGTGATCACCGATCTTTAACCTCTCGGTCAACTTGAGTAAGAATTTCAATTATGCATCGTGTCGGTGTAAAACTATTGCACGCTAATCCTACCACTCACTACAACTAGTCGATAGTTACTCGTTAACGTTCAGATTATATTTAATCAAGAGACAGTATCGTGAAGGAATTTGATTAGCTAACGAGGGAGTCTCGGTGACAGTCATGCCACTCATTCTTGTAAGTAATAAAAATTTATCAACATTATACATACAGAACTGTAAAATCTAAAATTGTAATTTTAATGACGGGGATTTTTGAAGAATTTATAAAATTGATCAGTTTAAAATTCTCTGTTTCGTAACAAAATTCTCAATTTGCTATTAAAATAAATTTTAAATTAAATTTATTTATTTAATTACTTATCTTTTTTAAGTGCAACAGATAATGAGCACAATGTTGGAGCATTGCACTCTGAGGAAGCACAGAGAAAAGATGAATGAGGAAAGTGAGAGTCGACAAATGAAAGCGATTAAGATCACAAAAGGACTACCGTCGATTCATGTATCTTCCGTACTCGGTATAGATTCGTCTAATTTGCATAGAGCGTGCTAGGCCGTGAACCGGTGAAAGACTCGTTAGGCATCGCAACTATGCCTTATTTGATGCCGAACAGAAGACGCGGTTGTATTACGTCATGAGATCCTCGAGACCTCTAATGGCACGCGAACCGAACAGTTTGATGGCGTGTAACTTTTTACGCGCGAGAATCGCACAATTGACCTTTACCGGACGAAAATTTACCTCGTTACGTGACCATTTTAATCCACGCATTAAGCAAGAATTAGGCGATTCTAACTCGATTTGTAGAATTCGAAGAAATATGGATATTACATAAATCACTAAAATATAGATTTATATTCACATCTTTTATCCTTTTCGGTCGCCGACTGTGATCAGCCGACTGAGTCAGCATCGATGTGGAATCGCTGTAGAATCGATTCTATAGCGATTCCGCATTGCTAACAAAATTCACCAGATCGTGAATAATAAATTTTATAGGAGAGAAGATTAATAACAGTGTTTTATTTAAAGGATGCTTTTAACAGTCACGTAGCAGAGATGGAGATGATGATAGTCTAAAAGAATTTTTGTGGAAATAAATGTGAACAAGTTGGAGGATTAGTCAATGAATGGTATTCTTCAGAAATTTTATGTATTAAGATCGTTTTACGTGAAGTGAACGTAAGTTTCGCATTTAACGAACTTTTAAATAAAATATTATTATTCGAATATATGCTAGCATGTGTCAAAATCCCTATAGTTATAATTTATATTTTATATTAGGTTACAAAGATTAATAATAAATTTGTTTGTAAAAAATTAGTTAATCGGTTAACAGATATGCTTTAGAAAAGGATTGTTTGTTTCTCTCAAATATAATTTAAAATATATTTTTCAAAATCCCTATAATCAGAATTGTATTTATTATTATTATTATTTTTATTAACCCCGATTAACTAATTTTTCACAAATAAATTCATTATTTAATTTTTGTAATCTAATATACAATATAAATTATAACTTTTAATTAATGGTTAGATTTTTTAAAGTTACATGGAGATTTATGATTTCAACAGATTTTAATTAACAAAGAAATTTGAGAGGACACTGTTTCGGAATTTAATATTAATATTTTTACTTAATAAAAATCTTTCTTTTTCTTATAAATTTTCAGTCTAATTACTATATTCTTTTTTTATTTGCGCACAATGACTTCGATAGCATTACAATTTTTTGATAAAAAATGAAGTTTTAAATGAAAAATTATCAATTAAGGAAATTATAAAAAATGTGCAAGAAACGGATTTCAAGTCAAGGAACAATAATAACCCTTGGCATTTGCAGCTGCTGCAACAGCTGGCTGTCTCGCTATTAATTCCCGCGAGAAGAGTAGGTTTATGTGTAAATACCAAACGACAGGCTCACCGACGAAAACGCTATTTTAAAGGAAAGGAAAGTGCACGTGACGGGTGTAACGCTTATAAGAGTCGAAAATCGAAGGCGCAAAGACGACCAGACCATTCTCACCATTGTCACGAGAATGCATACGGAATAAATTATCGCCGTTGCATCTTTGCTGTTGAATTCGCTACGCTCGATACTTTCTACTGCGAATAATAATTTGCGTTATCGCAACACGACAAAATTTCGACTCCAAAAATGTATGCAGAATGTCATAAAAAAAACTTATGTAACGACACAACGGACTCGATATTACCATAAAACTTTCTTAAAGAATTTTTTCTGTGATAATCCAAAGAATTTAACATTAAAGCTAATTACACCCGAAATAACTTTGAATTAAATTTTACTTAGCAAAGAAATAATAGAATTAAAAGAAATTTAATTTAAAATTGAATTAATATGAAAGATTTTATATATCAAATTTTATTATTTAATAATTAAAGAATTTTGTACCAAAATACCAAATAAAAAAATTTCGCTTGTCATGTCAAATCGATATATTAATGTCATTTTACTGTTACATAAGTTTTCTCGTTAAACTCGTATATTCACAATTGATTTTTTTCTTACAAATTTTTAATTAATTTTTGTCATTTTTTAAATATGGCAACGAAATTATCATCACTTTTGTTTTAGCGTTTTTCATCCATCATGAGGTGCAATATGATTTGCACGAGAACGTAAAGGTTTCTAAGAACTTCAGTACATTGGCATGAAAGATCGATGAACGGTGAAGGGTACGGTGCAAAGTTCAATTTCTCGATTTCGATTCTCGAGTAGCAACTATTTCCCACCAGTTTTGTTCACTGTATCTCACTTCTCAAGAACACTTCCCGATAGAAAAAGTAGCCCGCAATCCCCTTTACGCGTCGAGTACACCACCCACCCTCGACCGTGCCTATTTTTCTCTCACGTCACTTGCGTTTCCACGATTCGTGATGCACTACTACTTACCATGGCTGATCGCTGCGCTGATCACCGATGAAGATGACCAAAACAAACGGACACTTCAAAACGAACACATACCTCACTCGGGAGAGCGCGAGCGTCCCGGGAGGTGACTTCTTCGTCTGCAGTCGACCAAGAGCATTTATAGGATTTACCCGATTGGTTGGTGGGGAGGACAGAACGTTCGGTCCATGACGATTATTGCCAAGCCTGAAACGTCAGCGGGAGGATGCTGTAATTCTTCTACTTCCACGCACATGTACAGGTGGGGGTTGGACTGGGAAGGTAGAGGAAAAGAGTCGGAGAAGTGTTCTTTCTCTGTTGAGGGGAAGAAAGAGAAAGAGAGACAGAGAGAGAGAAAGTGAGAGTGAGCATCTCGTGAGAAGGACGGAGTCATCTGAGGTATTCCAAAGGTCCGGCCGAACGATGGATGCTGAATGGCGATAGCCGAAGGACTCTGTATTCGTCCCTGATCCCAGAGCGCCACGTCCGGAGAGATGATTTCGAGAGGCTCAAGGACGTGCGCGCAATCGAAAAAGAGGAATGCTGATATCGCATCCGTGTCGCCGGCTGGTGCACATATGCATTTTTTTCTCGTGTGGGCGTTCAAGATTTAAAAAAAAAGAATACGCAGATTCGGTGGCAGCAAGATGAACGATGTTTCGCTGAAACAAGCTCCGCGATGTCCTTATTCTGATAGAAGACGCAAAATGGTCGTACATGTTAAAGTGCATCTACAAGTTTCGTGTTAATAATTGATTTTAATCTGTTCCCCATCTGTCATGGTGTGCAATTTTTATTATACTTGAATTATCTCTTTATGTGTGTCATTTTCATTGATGGAGATATTAGAATCTACACTGAAAGAAAAGACTGGTTATAACTACCAAATGTATAGTGAAATAGTATCAATTAAATATTTGGTCAATGTAACAAAAAATAATTTTATTTTTCTAAATATTTAGTAACTTATACCAGATTTGATAATACTTACTAAACATTTAGTAAAATAAAATTATTTTTGATTATATTGACAAAATATTTAATTGATACTATTTCACTGTACATTTGGTAGTTATAACCAGACTTTTTTTCAGTGTATTACTTAGAATTATTTAAAATTTAACTTAAGGCCGGTATTCATAGTCATAAATAATTTTTAATCTTTGATTGAAAGCGTAATTAATTACAGATTCGTTTTTTATATTCATTTTCTTAATTATGTTTTCAATCAAAGATTGAAAATTATTTATGACCATAAATATAGGTTTAAGTATACAATTGTCATAAAATAAGAAATAAGTAACGAATTAAAATAAATCAAGCTGTGCTCTATAAAAACGTCACCGAACCGCATAATCTATTGTCGCCTTTCTCTGCATTCTCTACGGAAAGAGACAAGGATGTTGTAACTTCCGCACCGCGATCCACCAAAAATAGGGTTGGCATATGCATATCTAAATATTAACGGGATCTCGTTTTATATTTCTATTTTGCTGCATAATTAAGCGACGAAACAGTACGCCGATAATTACCATATTGTAGCTAACGCGACAATAAACCTCACGGTTTCGTTATGCAACTGCTTTTTCGCATGATTTTTGAATTACACCTTTTAAGGGTGTAATTCAAAATGGCGATAAATATCGCTGTGACAGTAAGCGATTGGACGGCCTGGAAAGACTGTAACACACTTTGCTAACGTAAATGTCTACCATGCATATGTCTTTGAAAGACCGCCTTTAACGATTCTGTCGATATAACATAATGCGGCAGCCAGGACACCCGATCGAATTTAATAGCCGTCGTAAAGCATAGGTGACGAGCGTTTTGCGCGAATTTTGCGGTACGCATTTACAGCTTGTGGATATTGATATTGTTGACATTTGAATACTGCGCAAGAGTATTATAGACTGCGCGTGATGTAAGATTAATCGATTTACGATCGCTGGCACACGATGAAAGCTGTTGGTAGAATTTTGATACTTACCTGTTAATTTCTTTCATCCTAAAGGCATTATAAGATCGAAACTACTTCTAGCTGCGGACTAAAAATTATTTGAAATTAATTAGAATTTAGAATTACACGTTTTTCTTCTTCTTTTCTATTTCTATTTCTATTTTTTATCTTTATTTCTATTCTTACTTTTTATTCTTTATTTTGTATCTTTTTTTCAGTTTAAAGCAATAAGACAAAATCATGCTCTTTAAATCTTGTAGAATATAAATTGAATTTATGCAATTATTTAAATAATTTGCCGCTCTAGAAAAATTAAAAAAAGTCACTCTTATAGAATTGAATTAGACTCTTATTGGAGAGATTTTTTTACTGTTATTAATGTGGCAAATTACTCGAATAATTAGACAAACTCAACTTTCACTCTTTTAGAGTGACGTTTTACTCTATGAGATTTAAAGAATAAGATGAAGAAATATGTAATTTCTTTATGTGTGTACTCTAAATTGTTTCACAATATTTTACTATAAAATTTTATTAATATAGAGACTCTTTTATGTAAAATAAATTATATTTTGTCGTTAACACAATTTCTTCAATTAGTTTTATTGGATGCCACGTGCTGAACTGCATGTGGCGTGCATCTAAATATGGGAGATGCATTTTACACGACGGCGACTTATGCGGGGAAAAAGTGGCGAAAAAAATCGACAGATTTTCATTGCGCAAGGAAAAGGCATTAATGTTTCTTCTCGACTCGTGTAAACTCGTCATCGGGGTTCGAGACGCTTAGACACAATGATGCTCGAACGGTCGTCAACGGGTCATTGCAAACATTACGCGAGCTTGCATTGCGCGTGACGATGCACCAGCTACCGTAGGGTCCAATAAAAGTTTAATGCCAGTGGCGCAAGTACTTAGAATAAGTGCCTAAGTTATTTACTAACGGGAATAGTACTTGTGTAGAGAAATCTTCAGTCTGTGCACTCCTCTCGTTCGTTTTAAGGTGGCAGTCAACTGTGGTGAAAATTATAAATAATTCTATCATTAAGCACTTAATTTTGCGAATCGAAGAATCAACTCGAAATATAATAAATAAATAACTTTTTTAGGGTATATGCTGGGATTTCTCAATCTTATATATGTTTGCAACTGATTTGATTGCAATAGAATTTTGATGGATAATTAATCTTCATTATTTGTATGTAATACTAATTAAATTATCAAAGATTAATTATTTCTTGCCGTCAATGTTACTAGCTTAACGATTAATAATAATTATGATGCACCTATGTACTTGTATACTTGTACAGAGAGGCAACGAAGAGTCAATATACAAAGCCTCCGAAGATGTTCAGTTTCCACGGAATGCTATATTCCTAATTATGTATATAGAAATGCAATCATCTTGGCGACAGAGTTGATATGTCTCCCAACTGTCGTGTCAGTTTTCTTTTTCTGTATTGCAGCTTATAACGCTTTGCAACATTGGCAAATCGCTACGTTAATAAAAAGTGATAAATATCCCGCGGTCGCGTCGCCAGGTTTATTACTGGGATATTTTTCGCGAAAAAAAAAATATATCTTCATTCAGAAAGATCTTCAATTTTTGACAGGTTTTCCAAACTGCATATTATATAAAAGATATTTATTGTCCAGCTATTAAACATAATTACGAGGTAAAATGTGAAAGGATCCAGACAGCATGTTGTCTAAAATCAACACATAAGGCAACTTTGAGATATCTTTAAGAATTCTTTAAGAAACATTTTTAAGATCTTTAAAATATTGCATAAGGAATTCTGAAAGATTTAAAGTTGTCTTATGCGTTGATTTTTAATGTTTTGCTCTCTGGAGAGTTTTGAAAATTTCAAGAACTTTCTCTTATTTTTACTATTTTCCATTATTTTATAAACTTATTTTTGACTGTCGATATATTCTACATTTTTGCTTGCTCGCCGCGATTATCTTCATCGATTATCCTTATCTTCTTCTTTTCGTTATTATTCGAAAGATTAATTTTATTGCACTTGAAATATAAATCACGTCAGATGAATGACTGATTACAGAGAATAATGAATTTTTAATGCAGACGAGCTAAATGCGATCGCGAATAAAAAGGATCGCATCCTCCGTTCGGCGCGTGAGAAATTTCTTCGATCGCGAGTTATCTCGCCACGCGCGATGATTTCAGAGGCGTGGGTGCCGATCGCGCGTGGGAAAAAGATTCCCGATTTCCACCTGTAAATTTTTCTGAATCAGAGTCGCGATGAAAATTGTCGATTAAATATATATGTATTAAAAATTTTTTTAAAATAATATTTTGATATTTCTACTTAGATTTCACAGAACGTGCAGTTCTCTCGTTTATCTTC
>QKQZ01055614.1:3330-16262 GCA_003595255.1 Solenopsis fugax | reverse complement strand
AGCCCGAGGTCACGCTCTGCATCGTCTGGCTGCGACCACCGGCGAAGCGCATGCTGTACGCAGAGCGATTGCCACTCTGCAAACCGTCTCTGCTCGTCTGTGGAAACCCCAATAGATTTTAAACATGACATATATCGACTGAAATGACCAAAGAATGAAGAACAAGGGAGAGGGTTTTTAGCCTAATAGCGAATTTCTCTGAGCTATATTTCTATAACATTCTATGCACACCGATGCACTCGAAAAGCAATTGCAGATTTATCGAGCGCACGTCAATAAGCATCTCAATCAATGGAATGGAAATTCGTTGCTCGACATAAACTCCGCAAACAGTGCGGTAACTTACGCTCAACATCAAATTGATCGAATCGTTAACGTTAGCATTAGTAGTGTTAGCATACGCCTTTACATCAATTTACATCCGGCCTTTATGCGCCTTCGTGCGCACCGGTGCATTCACTCGAATTCGGTATAACATTCACAATCAATTCTGCAATATTTGAATATAGTGTTCACGTTCAGTCCGGTTTGTGTCTGGCTCATGCATGCTTTCTCTCCTGGAAAAGATGTAGCTCTATAGAGACTTGATTCTTTCATAATTGAACTTGGAAAGGCTCTGTACCATGAATATTTTTTAATGATTAATGTTATTCACAAATAGCTTACATTTTTTTTTACGATTCTAAATCTTACTTTTTGATAATTTAGATGATTAAGTAAATAGATAAATAATAAAATTTTATCATTTTGATGCGATTTTCTAAACGTTTTGCGGTCGATGAGGTTATTATGAGATAAAACGATTTTTTACATCAAGTTTTAATACTTGAGAAATAAATTTTATTAACAAATTCTGCGATATAAGATTCTCACGCGAGTATTATAATTAACTTGTTAGATTTCAATAGCTTATGCCTTGAAATCTCCATAAAATTTTATGTGGAACATACAAGTTATTAATCAGAAGCGAAAAAGCGGCGAAAAAGAGATAACTTGTCTCTATTTCACGGATTAATTGTTAGATAGATTGGGATAAGATGGAACAAGAAAACCTGTACATACGTTAGGATGACCAGGGCGAACGTTTTTGTAAGGCTGGAACAGCACTAAGTAGACCTTGGGCGTGAAGAGGCAGCCGAGGGCGACTGAAGCGGAGATGTTGATGCACATGCACATGCTCGCGATCTGAACCTGCAACGTAGGCAGCCGTCCGCTCGACTTTACATGTTAACACAGAAAAACGCGCCGTGAGGCTCGTCTGTATATACGTATGTGCACGTAAAGACGTGCGCGTAATTCGCGCTCGTGGATTCGAATCATGAACGGCGAGGCACAGACCTTGTAGTCGTTGTTGGTGCCAAAGTAGATGGGCACAAAGGCTAGCCAGACGATACACGTGGAGTACATGGTGAAGCCGATATATTTGGCCTCGTTGAAGTCTTCCGGGATCTTGCGGGTCTTGAACGCGTACAGGGTGCACATCAGAATCAGGAACATGTTGTAGACGAGGGACATCATCAACGAGAACGTCGACACCCGGCACGTAAGGACCGCGGACAACGGATATGGATGGATCTCTGTGGTATCCGGCGGCTCGATCATCAGCCACACGATAGTGCCGATGAGTTGCACTGCGGTGATCCCTGCACAAATGGAAATCACGTAATCCAGGATCAGACTCTGCGTACTTTAGAACCTACTGTTTACATTGTTAATCGAATAATGAATGGAAACGTGTGCATGGAGAGAAAATCTCCAATGCTTCATTTCTCCCAATTATTTCCTTTTTACAAAAATACAATTGCATATAACATTATTCAATTGAAAGAATGAGAGAGAGAGAGAGAGAGAGAGAGAGAGAAACGAGATTGTATAGTTAATAAAAGACACAATTAATAAAATTGTAATACAAATAAATTGTAGCTTTCTCTAATGAAAAAAAAAATTATATAACTCAGAGAGAAAAATTATAATAAAAAAGTAATACTTTATACAACTTGTAAAATTTTTTAAGAAAGAAAGAGAAAGTGTAGAAAAAGAAATATGTCGACTAATTCTGAATGTTCTTCAAACAAGTTGAGACGATTAATTTCCGTTTTGAGAAAATAACGATATAAAGCGGATTAATAATTTAATTTTGATCAAAATTACAATAAGCAAAAGGATTGCACCAATAATTTGTGTTTATCCTAGAAAGAAATACTGGTACGAAATCCTATCGCGTAAGGATCACGCCATTTACTTCCTTTCTTCGATCGAACATGACTTTTATTTCACATTGCGTCAAGCAGCGGTGTGCAATTATCCTCTCGATGCCATAGCTTGTCAACGTGTTTACCGAGGTGAGTGCAGCTCGTACTCACCGATAGCGATTACCACTTGGCTCTTGGGCGATGTGTAGGAGAGCCTCTTGATCTTCTTCGTGCCCTGGTTGAATATCCGCGATATACGATTAGTTTTCGTGAGAATCGCGCTGTAGCATATACTGAGACAGAGACCGAGGCCGATCCTGAGGTATGTACAATTCCATATGGTCGGCTTGCTCAATATGATGAAGCTCATGCCGTAACAGGAGAGAATTCCCACCAACAGAACGTAACATAGCTCGCGTCCCGATGCCATAATAACTGGAGTGCGATTGAATCTATAGTTCAGTCACAAAATATTCATATCAAATTCAATGAAGCCAAATCGAAATTTATATATTAATTAATATTTGCAGAAATATTAATTATTAATTTCGCACCTTAAATAAATTAAGCAATTTAAACTATTAAATTATGATAAGTAATATTTTTGCAAATGTGCGACTTGATATCTGTATTTGTATACTTATTTGTATACTTCTTTATTTATTTTTGTATTATTTTCGACGTTTTAATTTTTTTTTTAATATCCGCAGTAGGCCAAAATTTCTTCATTGCACAAATTAATAATTTTGAGGAAGCGATATGATTAAGTTCAAAACTTATTATCAAGATGTTACAAATCTTATGAAAATTTAAATGATAAACCATACCTTTTTTTTACACAAGAAATTGATACGCAAATTGATAATTATTTATATGTTAATCATTTAATCTCAGTCGAAATTAAAAAAAAAAAACATCTGGAATTTAAAAGTTATATTTCTTTTTGAACATCTATGTATAATGAAATGCAGAAAACCTTTTAGTATTTTAATTAAGTAAGTTTAATAGGTCGCTAATTAAGCTTTCGATTAAATTTTCGCTTCGAAAGCATCTACTTTAAATCTTTTTAAGCACTCTTTTTCGATGCTAATATTCCTCGCTCAACCTTGTTATATATTTTCATTGAGAAAGAAAACGTCAAATGCGTCAAATTCATTATTCACATTCACAAATTTATTCGTGTAACTTTCAGACAGTAAATTCCAAAGAATCTTTATGCATTACTTATACTTTTACTTAATGTAATAAAAATTTTTACGGTCTAATTGTATTATTTGTTAATATTCTGCAATTCGCAATTTTATTAAACTGTAGCAACATCCAATCGTAAATAAATGTCGATATAAAAACAATTATTAAGTTAAAGTACAATATTGTTTTCTCTTTCAATGTAAAGTTCACACTTTTCTGTTGTTAATACAAACACAAAAGTTTTAACTTTTGTACACACATTTGCTTTCGCTCTTTCAGACAGTTAAAAATAACTGTTTTTTTTTCCAATTGATAAAAATCAAACGTTGGTATATTGAATCCTTGAGACAATATCCAGATAACACGCAATATCTCCATGGAAGGTTTGTAGAACATTTTAAAGACATCGTATGCTATCGGCAGATCGCAAGCTATCGTATTAATGATAGATTCTACAAAGAGCAATTTAAAAAGGATTTTTCTTTAGCAAAAATATAAAAATGGATCATTATCTACCGTGCAACTTTACATATTAGATATGACATATATTGTAAGGAGAAATCCCGAATTAAAATTTTATTTAAGCGAGATCCACTCTCTTGGACTCGTCCGAAAAATAGAATTTACTAAAAAATTTATTATATTGTATTAAATAATACACAATGCGATAGAGAGACATTCTGCATAAGAGACAATGAAGCAAAGCGCAAAACAAACTGCGTCTCACCGTATGAAGACGACGGTGGTGAAGAGGGTGCTGAGGATTCCAATGGATGCGAATATCAACGGTACCAGCGCCCAGGGACTCGTCCAGGGTATAACCTCAGCGGTAAGCTTAACGCAGCCCGTCATTGTGGAATTCGGTGCATACCCGGGAGTGCACTTCTTGCATGTGTCGTTGTACACGTAGGCGTCCTCTCGGCAGGCGACACAACTCCAACAGCATGGTTCCTGGAAATTGTCAAATTTTTTACAACACGGTATAGCATTATCAATTGAGGACACCTACCTGAGTGAGAATGAATAATTAACAATAATCACTTGTCTTGAATCAAATGGAGAATAATGAAAGTTTGTAGCCACAGGGGGGTTGTAGCCACAATATCAATTGATTAATAATTATCATTGCCATTAACAATTGATTGATAACAATTTAATAATCATTATTAATATAATACAATTTATCATAATCATTCTATATTGAAATACAATTTATCATAATCATTCTATATTACCGAAGGAGTTAAATATCCAAGAAGTAAATTTTGTATATTGTATTAATCGAATTATTGAATTAATCGCATAAAACAAATAAAATTGCACTAAACAAAATAAAAATTAGAGCTTAAATAATCCACTATTGTATTGATATAAATTATAAATAGATAGAATTTTAATAACATCTACGCGCGCGCACGAATTTATGATTGTACAGCGAGCTTATGCTTTTGGGCAAGCGGATTTTCTTGGATAATAAATAATCAGGTTTGTCAGTATCTATAACTATCATTGTCTAAACGATAGAAAAATAGTGACGTAAGGTATGTTCCAGCAATAACACACATGCAATGACATCCAACGGTGTTAAGGGAAAAATTACTTTTTTTTTTTACATGCAATTGCTGGAAAAATACTCGGCTCTGTGAGATCGATGAGATCTCCAGTGACGTTTTGTCGAAACTAACAGACAAATAAACGAAATTATTTATGGAATCTGCATGGAAAAATAAATTTGTTTCCGGGCGCAACATGCTCCCCTTCTTTATTAACGTCGGCTAACTCTACATTACACTGTGTAGAATAATAAATGCTCTATGCCAGAGGTAAAACTGAGCGGTTTCATCGCAGTTTGGAAGTACTTGAAATTATTCGAGTTAGTACTCGTGCAAGTTTCCAATATCCATAAATAACAATAATGCAGAGATTACAGATAAAACTGAACCAATATGAGACAAATATATGACTAACAGAAAGATATTTTATAATTAGAAGGAACTTTATAATGCATGTATATTACATATGCATGTATATAATTGCATAGACAGGAATTGTGTATTGACGGTTATTAGTGATCTCGCCTTTCAATCAGTTTGCTCTATTATTAGGCTATCATTGACCGATATTGATTTGCAACGCTTCACTATAATTTCTGACTGCTAATGGCTAATAATTCGCATTATTGTCATTACCACAATGAAAGCTTTTGTAATTATTATAGCCATTGCAAGTTATATCATTCGCACGATAGATCAAAATTGCGTGTGATTATGCAGAAATGGATGAATGCGGCGGCAATTACTGTTTTAATTGTCGTTACAACGACATTCGTTGATAGACATCTATCAGAGTGCGCACTTGTATCGAACATTCAACTGGTCTCTGCGACACGAAACGCGCACCAGTTATATACCCTATCAGCGTAATTAATTAATTATTTAATTAAGTCACGCTTAACGAATCGCATCTGGGAGCGTTTGTTTGTACTTCTCTTTCGTTTGCGTAATATAAGGTTGCTCACACAAAAAATGCAGTGGATAGTATATTTTAAGCTTATTATACAAGCGTGCAATGTTCATTTAAATCCGGTAATTAACAAAATAATTTTGCACATGTCGATTATTGTTTTGACTAAAATTCTAATAATTTAATAGAAAATTTCCGTAAACACAATAAAGTTTCTTGTCTGAATATTTAATATTCATTAATATTCTATCACCTCGATTGCTGTTGTTTTTTTCTTAATTATAAGTTTATATTATTCATAAATTAATTGTGATTCAGAGAGCCAGTTTACGTACGGACAAAACAAAAGACCGAATTTAGGAAACTTTAAGGCTTTAAATTCTCTCTCAATTCCTATATAAAAACTATAAACCGTGAATAAAATTTAAGCTGAAATAAAAGAAAAAGTTTCCCGAAAAAGTTTTCCTATAACAAACTATTTATAAAGTAAAACTTGAAAATAATGACAATGTTGAAATCCTGCGAGAAGTGTGTGCAAGGTGATAATGTGAAAAGTATACGTGGAGGAGTATAAGAAGAAAAGCGAATAATATGAAGAGCATATGGTTCGTCGATTAAGGCCGCGGATGATCGTCTCGAAATCTGGGAGTAAATTGCACAAAAATGATAAAATCAAGTCAGCTGCGACATTAGGTAGAAAAGAAAAAGAACTTAAAGAGCTTAGATTAAGATTAAAGGGGAAATATAAGTTATAAGCTTGCTGAAAATTTCTGTTATTTACAAGCGAAATCAAAGTTTAAAGGTAAAGAAGCGTAGATACGAATAAAAGCGAATGCTTTCGTTTTCATTCCTCTTGTAGAAATACTCTAAGAAGTGTAAATGAGGATAATTGGATTGGAGCTCTGTGAATTGTTCCCGAAGTCCAAGTTTTACAAAATAGCAATTATAACAAATGCTATGCAATAATACAGAGAGAAAGCATAATAAATGTAATATATGCGAAAATAGAAATAATTAAAAATTGGAGATATTCGACCGTTAATGTAATACAAATTGAACAAGAAAGCCTTCTACGATCATAGCTAGATTTAAATGCTTTATTATTTACTTGTGTGATTTTATATACCTATTTCCAATTCACCCGACTACGCGCCGAATTGTTTTTCCGGTTATAACACAGCTTTAAGATGAATAAGAATAAGTAATACCACATTAATTAAATTGAAATCAATTTAATTAATGTGGCATTACTTATTCTTATTCATCTTAAAGCTGTGTTATGACTGGAAAAACAATTCGGCGCGCAGTCGGGTGAATTGGAAATAGGTATATAAAATCACAAAAGTAAAAAATAAAGCACTTAGATCTAGCTATGACCGTAGAAGGCTCTCTTGTTCAAGAAATAATTAAAATCATATTTTAATAATATTTTCACAATCTAACTTATTTGACGTTTTGTACAAATTGCTTGCACGAATAGTAAGATTTCATTATTCTGATTAGTATAGATTGTGTTTGATTTTATAATGGAGAAAAATGATCAAGAAATCATTTGGCGAATTCTCTTTTTTACGTTTTTTAAGAAAGTCTGAACCCTAATTAGACATCGTGCCCATAATAAGAGACTCGATAATGCCTTTAGCTAGGGCAATTCATCACAGTATTGAGTATTTCTTGTTTGTTCAATATTAATTAAGAGAAGCAACCAATTATTGATGTTATGGAGTTTTAGAAGCAAACTGTTGGCGATCTGAAGAAAGTTCGATGCGTGTATCATTAATTCTCGGTGATGAAACATTAAGCGAGACACTTTAAACATTCATATGCCATATTCAGGGATATATCCCAATCATGCGAGTGAAATGAGTTAACGTCCCAAGAGATCCAAGCGCTAACTAGGTGTCGCTGTGCTTTACGAATACAGCTAGATATACATATGTATATTCTGATAACACAGATTTACAGTCTCTAAATTAATTAAACTAGATATTAAAGATAAGACTAATAATGCACGATAAATTCGTGAAATGAAATTTTAATACACTGCAAAAGAAAAGAATAAAAATTAGAGTAAACACATATTAGTTGGAAACAGAAAGAAGATAAAAGAAATAAGACAGAAAAGTAAGTATGCAGAATTTCGATATCTTTTAAAAAATAATTCTTTTCGTAATTATAAATAATTACGAAATTATGTAATGCTCGTAGATTCTTATGAATTCATTTTGCATTTAATATGCATCAAGCTTGTATATTAAAACTTACTCTCCTTGGTTACTTGTTTCATAAGAAGAGAGGCATGAGAAGATAGTCCGCGTTCACTTTATTAAACGTAATTCGCATATCACGAGAGTCTGTGGCAATTGTACAGTCGGACAACCCATCCTCGTGGGATTTCAGTCAAAATGTGTGTCAGAATTTAATTATACAAATCGCGTAAGATAAGCTGAATTATTGCTGGAGCAACATCACAATTTTATTAGTTTCACTTGAATTTGCTATATTGAAGCAAATTCAATTAACAAGTTTATATTTTATCCTTAATGTATTCTGAACGCGCTCTCGGAATATAAATGATAAATTACAGCCAATACATGTATCAGTTATAATGTAATATAAGAAAAAGAGAAAGATATAGAGAGGAGATTATTGATCCTTAAACACAGTACATCCGACGCCAACGTTAACCATGCAACTTTAAGAAGTCATAACTTTGATTCCAATCAATATTTTTCAACAAATGTTTTTTAAAATGAAAGTTCAGAGTTTCAGAAATGTAACTGAATAAACGGCATTACCGAAAAACGATCTATTGTGAAGTTATTAGGAAAAAACCATTAAGTGAAAATAAAAATTTGTAAAAAAATCCATTTTTTTAAATTAAATCATATCTTTGCAATAAAAAACATTTAAGAACTTTATAATACGGCGTTTTAAAGTTGAAGAGTGATACTTTTATGAAAAAATTATGGCACTGTCATTTCTTAAAAAAAAAATAGAATTATGTAACAAGAAGAATATGATGACAAAAAATTTTACTTTTGTGCCGTTTGAATTCTAGTTGAGCTCTGAAGCTGGTCAACGTAGCGATCGATAGGGAAGACTTCTACTCCCCCCCCTCCTCCCTGACCTGAACCTTCTATCTCATTCCTTCTTCATACACAGCGATCGAAATTTCGTAGTCTCCCAAACCCAGTGATGCGTTTAAGAGTTAAATAATATATTATATATACTGTATAAATACATGTGTACGTGCGCGCGCGCTCTTTGTACGTGTATATAATGATTAAATAATATAGGTATTACGTTGCGAGATAAAATTAGAATAGCATTTTTAGAATTTGCGTTAATTCTAAAACCGAGTTGATGAAATTAGAGATAAACTATAAAGAAACTTCGGTGCAACAGTCCAAATGTAATAGGAATTGTAAAAGGTGTTACTCGAAATCGGTTAATGTTTATTAGTTAATATACCGATTCCCATTCCATTTAACCGCTAATCTTTGGTTAACCTGGTAATACTTAACCCGCTAAATTTGGTAAATGCCTTATGCTTGCGAAAGCTGACAAGGGGAAATGATATTAAATTATATTAAAATATAATATCATATTAAAATCGTATTAATATTTATTTGTAAAAAGTATCAATTTACTATTTCATGCATCCTCCCTTATCTCGTTTAATGCTCGCTATTATTCGCTTTAATCTCTTGTTCTTTCATTATTCGACGGATCGATAGATCTTTCGTGAACTATCAGCTAATAGAACCGCATAGCACTCAGCGGTTCTGGTTATCCTCAGACTTTGCAATGTGCACTTACTACAAAATTGCGGATGTGTCCCATCGGGCAGTTATCGCTGCACATACTACGTGGAATGTGAAGCTCGCCGACTCCGGTCGCCCATCGTGTCATATTGATGTCCAAAGAGAGCCTGAGAGAGTAAATTAACCTTTAATTAGCAATCTGGACGCTATAGTGATTTCATCAGTGAATTGTTGAAGGCCATTGAAGGCACTGTCCAAAGGAAATGTTATGCCAACAAAACCAATTTTTATAAAGAATTCTGCATGAAAACTAGAAATAAAATACTAGAAATTAAAAATACACAAATCGTGAACTGAATACTTCTAAGTATTTGAATACTCAGTCTTGTATACTTTTTATACGTATAACTTTTTGTATTTCTTTATTTTTCAAATATATTCCTTTATTATTTTTATAAGAATTGTAACAAATTGTTAATTAAATTCAAATTATTATGAGAAAATATGATATTCGCAAATAATTATATAATCTTTTAGCTAATCAATAAAATAATACAGATTTCATTACTGTGTTTAGGGTTAGATGAAATCAGTAATGCAAAAAAATATTTCAAACACAAACAAAAAATATCTTATCGAACATTCAAATCCTTAAAAAAACATGGGACTAAGTGTCACATAAATTTTTAACTGGATTACAATAAAATACTACGTGAAGTAGAAGAGGGTTAAAGGCGACAGTTTGTGCAACCTGTACGACAAATGGCAAAGTCTGCGGATTCCATTTGAATCGAAGATCGCTTTTTCAAGTTCCACTTACTCTTCCCTCCACGTGCCTATGAGGATGTAATCGAAACGACCCTCATCCTTTCTTTGATATTGATAGATGTTGTAAAATCCGTAGGCATCCCCGTCAGAGTTAAACTTAATTTCCGTGTTTTGGCGACCTAAAACAAAATGAAGTGTTAGCTTTGCGATCTAAACACAATAATAATATTTACGTGATTATGAAATATAGAGGGTTTAATTACGTTTAAAAATTTTAATGATTTGTTACATATTTTTTAATTAATGTTACTGTTAATTTCAGTTGCACAATCTCAAACATTACTGCGGCATAATAAAATGATGCTATAGAAATGATACTTTGTTAATTAACAAAAGTAGTAATAACAAAAAAATAATAAATTGAAATTAAATTGAAAGAAAAGATAGGAGAAAAAAGTCCCTAAAGTAATTTGAGAAAAACCAAAGAAGAAGTAATTTCAGATATCAAAGTCACTAAAAAATAAACTAAAATAAATTAAAGCTGTTATATAATAAGTGAGAAGTATAAATTGAAAAACAAAAATGAAAAAATAAAAGATGAAATAATACTGTGAATAATATGGTTAAAGGACTAGAAATAAGCAAACGTTTGTCGGTGTGAGATCGAAGCGAGTTTGGACGTTCCATCTGTGAAATTTATACCAGCCATTTTACACGTGGATTACAGTTTATTTATAGAACACACTACCAAAAGAAGGATCAGCGCGCGCAGCTTCTTTTCTTCCTTGTTAGGATCTGTCCGTTTTCCTCGGTTATCTCTCCACCCTCGTCGTAATAATTCGACGCCGACAACGCAAACTGACAAGCACAGGCGGATATACAGAATGTATACAAAGTGTTATCTCTAAGACCACCAATGAGAAAAGTAGGTGAAATAAAAAAAGAACACGAATAAAGATAAATATATCATACAGGGAGGCAGTGTCGAAGAGAAAAGGGAGATTTCGTACGCGAGGGCAAAAAAAATTATGAGTGGCTATGAGGGTAAAAAATCGCGAAGCATGAACACACCTATATGGTGGTAAGACGCGAAGAAAAGATTATAAAAGCCATAGCAATAATGTAGCAATATATTTTCTCGCCATCATTTTTAACGTTGTGCAAACCTGAAATTCTGGATTGAATTAAATCTCTTATTTTAAGGCCTCTCTGCCCATACACAGTACAGCATTGCAAAAACATTGCAAAATATTGCTGCAATGTTTCAGCAATAAATAACTTTAGAGTATCTCTATCTTTTTTTATACTTTATTGTTTCAAGCATTATAAGATGATTTGGATTGTCAAGATAATCATGAAAATAATATTAAATAAATATATAGAATTTACATAAATTGTTGACCTTTTATGTTAATTTTTTAAATGAGATATTTACAATAGAGATATATAATAATAATGGCAAAATTATGGACAAAAATGTTGGAGAAACATCAAGAGAAACAAGATATATCACATTCCGTTTAATGGATAAACCTATTAGCCATTTCATCAGAACTAATAGGAATGCATGAAAGAGGATACTTCTCGCTGGTCCATTAAGTTATTGTTATTATTGTAATTTTCCCTAACAAAGGGAAAGCTGCAGCAATAAAAGCAACGAGACGCGTTTAGTACGATGAAATTCACCCAGAGGTTTATTCGTTTCTCGCAACATCAGAGTATATGAATATAACTGGGTGCAAAGAGGTGCAGGATTGTCAGGGCTAGTAAATAAGTTTGACAAAGGAAAATACATGTACATTGTTATTCCGCGCACGTAAGCGCCTCAGATTTGTATTGCAAGAGCTCGTCGGCGAAACGCTCAAACAAGTTTGCGGCGTTTCTGTCAAGTTATCGTTATCATTATCGTTGCAACGAAGCTAGCGTATCGGCTATGTCGAGAAATTATGTTTCGCTTGAAGCGAGTTATCGTCAATAAGGGCGTGTTATGGAAATTCATAATTTGAATCGCGATAATTTGAATGATCCGAGCGACAAGCTATTCTCGTTACTCAGATAGGTGCGCGACTTTCCGAAAAGTTTTCCTTTTTTTAAGTAATTAAACAAAGCTTAGCAGCGCGTAGCAGCAAATTATTTATTTCACTACATCTAAACATTTCACATTATCTGAATAATCTTGGCTTTTGATCGCATTTTTTAGTCTGTCAATAAGCGAACAACTATTTTCATTTTACATACATAGGTGTTTTTTTATTAATATTTGTTAAAAATTTACTTTTTTTTACTTATCCTTGTACAAATATTATTTATCTGTAATAGACCAAGTAAATAAAATACAATAATCAAGAGTCAAAAGAAAGATCGATGAAAAAAAAAAAGATAATATCGAGTAGAGTTTTTTCGTTCTCGCAACTCGTAGTAGAGTTTATTGCCAGTTTATCTGCGAAAATGTTACGGAAAGAAATGAGAGTATTTGAGATGCATAGCTTTTTCCTCCCGAACGTTAAACAACTGAGGACGCGGAATATATATATATATATATATATATATA
>QKQZ01055613.1:0-13282 GCA_003595255.1 Solenopsis fugax | reverse complement strand
AGCGTTCGAAGCTTCATATAGGGTCTCTCTGACCCACTTACGTGTTTAAGGGTTAAAATTACACTTCTTTTTTAAGCGCACTAATTGGCTTTATAATATAAAAATAATCTCACAAAAAATTTGTGACAGGCTACACAGATCTCACATAAATCAATAATAGATTATATATGAATAGATGACAAATTTTGCTATTAATTATTTACACACTATATGTGACTGTACATACAACCATAATTGATTAATGCAACTATATTAGAACAATCGGGAATAGCCTTTTGCGATTTAATCAACAATATTAATCCTATATAAAAATCATGCTATTGTGACTGCAAGATCTTTACAGTACAGAAGATTATTTCGTATTATTTCGCGGTACAGCATATTATTTCGTATGCTGATCTTAGAGAGAAGGATAGAAAGGGGGTACGGAATCAAATATGGTAACTGTTGCGAGCGTTCAACCGCATGCGGGCCCCGGGGGCCGGATTATCGATGCGTTGCTGCGGGGGTAGCATCGTTTATAGGATAACCCGTGTCAGGAGGGTTGTTCCACCACCGTCCTTTCTCCCTTCGTTCTCTCGCCATCGTCTCTTTTCGTCTTTCTGCCGACGTCTCTTCCTCTCTATCTCTCACTCTCTCCTTGGAGGGTCTATTTCGCCCGTGCGTATCTTTCCTAAGTATTTCAACTGTTGTCGATGTATCGGGTCGAAACGGAAGATCCAACGACGCCCCCGGCCAATCACGCGGCAACCATCCCCTCGTTCCTCGGAAAAGCAAAGCGAAAGCAGATTACGGCGCAATCATCGCACGAGCTGCAGGCGCCGCTCGTTCCCCCTCAACCCGGCGAAAGAGTAAGATTTTTCGATTTGGCCTGCTACATACAGTGCATCTTAATCTTAGAAATCTACATTAGAGACTCAAACTCTTGAAATTTTTACTTTTCCTTAAAAATTTCAACCAATGTTAAAATTATTATTTCTTTCTTAAACTTTGTGTACTATTCCCTTCATAGACAAAAAGAATATTCTTGTTACGAGAATATCTTTGTTTTCGAAATGTTAAATATTAAAATGTGTGAAATTATATAGGGTTAAACCGACATAGTTTGTTTACATGAAGAAATTTTGTATAATTTCATCAAGAAAAAATATATTCTCATTATTCAATAATAATTTTCATGAATTGGAAGCACAATTGCCATTATCTGATCAGTGTCTCTTTGAAAATCAGTGGCTGTTCTGCCACAGATCGCTGGAAATCAATTCGAGGTAGAGGTGGTATTATGGGTCAATGTAGATATTATAAACACTTGTATTAATCCCGTTATTAGGACGAATTCTAGTAATTACTTATGGAATTATTTATTTACCTATACAGTAGCGCTAATATGCCAATATACAATAGCTAACATTTGTTATACGGCATTTTTACTTTTAAACATTTTGGAACTTTTTCAAAAAATGTTGTAACATTTAATTACATTTACTCCTCATTCTTTTTGAACTTGAGCGTATTATCATACGAATGTATGTATATTCGAGTGTTTTTTTTCGTTATTTAAGTTTTTCTTTAATTGTACACTTTTAGAGTTATACAAAATATACAAAATGAACAATAACTTGAAATTTTGCTAATGTAAGCTCTTATGCATACTGACTCAACAAGTCTAACGGCCCCTTTATCACAATTTTCATATCGAAGTAGTTATTCGATGACTTGATTGTTTTACTGTTAATCTATAATTTATATTACATGTATTATAAATTTTCAGTACTGCAATCTATATGCAAAAAGCTTATATATACGTACGTACATATTTGTCTATATTCTACAATATTTATTCTCTATTTTGAATAAATATATAGCAAAATTTATAACAAAACACTGAATGTTTTAAATTAAAACCAGTTTTCTAAATTTATTCTTATGGTGGGTCATGTTACCACTCCTGTTCCTCTTCGACTCATTATGCAGTGTCGCTACATTTTTATAAATAATATTCAATATAATAAATATGTCATAACTTTGAGTCGACTAGAATCTGTTGAAGAACAATTTAATGAATATAATCATTAAGTTTTCTATTTAAAATATTGATCATTAACAAAATTGTTATAAAATATGTAAATGAGTAGTCATTAATACCACCTTCTTCTAGACTATCCAAATTGTCTAGATAATCTTTCTTAGCTTATTGTTATACAACATGCTCGGAAGTTTCGATTGACTGCAAGGTAGAAAAATCTGAGTCCCCAAAAATTCTTCATCTTGCAAGATAAAAAACGCGATACAGTGCTCTAAAAATGAAATCATTAGATTTAATTCCTTTTGTCAAAAATAATCACTATTCTGCCGGAGATTGATTACTACTGTTCAAATTGTCTTTCTTAGGTCATCAAAATTTTAATAAGATTAACCGGAAATTTTTTCCGTTGTCGAAGAGCACGAGAATGTTGTTCAAAAAGCCGGAGTTTCCAACCGAAAACTGGAAAACTGGCAACTACGGTTAAAAGAAAAAAATATTGACAGAAAATAATAATATCTTCAAATCAAGAATGAAAACTTATATTATTATTATTATAATATTGTATATTTAATATTATTATTATTATATCAAAACAATCATATTGGCATTATGCTTTTTAGGTGACTGTTATAATTTTGAAATAAAAATATAATATTTTTGTGATAAAATTTAATATTATCAAAAATTATTTAAAGAAATTTAAATTATATATAAAACAATAATTTAAATAGAATAGATTGTTACGTGTTAGTTTTAATTTGATATTGTTTTTTCTGTGTGTAAAACATATGTATGTTTACATTATCTTTGTATTGATTTTTATATATAATATGTAGTGACTGTTATTTTTTTCGAGATGATGAATAATTTTTAATAAATACAGTGAAGTAAAAACATAGAAGAGATGATACAAGGAACGATTTTTAGTGTCGAAAGTGGAAATAGGCGATATTATTTTTGTTTTTTATGAGAGAAATTATTTTAAAAATAAGGCTTATCTTTAATTAGTTAAGTTTTCACATATCGATTTTTTACATGTTCTCCTATTATTATTCATTTTAATAAATTAATTACAACGCATATTAAAGCTAACACTTCGTGTCACATCGTTCTAAACACTCTCCTACGTACATGCGCTCTTCAAAGAGAGTTATTTAAGTCTTCAGCGGTTCTTCCGATAATATCGATACTTTTATAACGTCGAAGGGAGAAGAACGCACTTTCTTCGCACTTTCTATAAAGAGTTCATGTTAAAAGATCCAACCAGAGCAAGGGCACAGACATACTTTTTAATTTTTTACGTTTTTGTCGAAGAACGTCGTTGCTACTTTCGTTTCCTTTTCAACGAGAAAGACGTGAAAAATAAATCAACAGAACAAATTTCCCTTGAAATAATAGTCCGAGAAAAAAAGCTGTAGTTGCCTTGAAAGTGACGATAATTCTGTCGCTCTTTTTAACATTTTTTTCATTTAATTGCGCAAACAGTACGTATACGATATAATATAATTAACAAGAAATATGTCGTTGCAATATATTTTGTTTTTGCTTCTGCAATTTATTCGTAGAAATTCAAAATTCTTTAAAAATATTTTTATTCAAATATAACTTCTAAGAATCACATGTAATGTTAAACTGACAAGTAATCAGAACGTGCATGTCATTTTTATTTACAAAGGAACACAACCAAGTGTCCTCCAATTTTAATAAGCTTCTAATATGTTAAAAAGTAGATAAAAATAAGAGACACACATTTTTTTACATGTACTGAGTCGCACGTTAAGGAGGTAAAACATCCCTTTGAAATTATAGTTTCGATGATATTCGTTTAAAAGAAATAACCGACTTTTTTTAAAAAGATATTTCACCCCCTTAACGTGCGACTCAGAACTTGTGAAAAAATATGTGTCTCGTTTTTTTATATAATATTTTAACATATTCAAAGCTTATTGAAATTGGAAACATTTAGTTGTGTTCCGTTATTAAATTTTTATAAATTAAATTTCTTATCTTTTGCAAAGCATTTGCAATCCTCAGATAAGAATGTTTTATTTCTATGATATAATGAATGAATCGCTTCAACATTTCTAATAATATTGAACGTGCAAGATCGGAATACACTGTTAATTCTCCGAACATAGAGTAAGAAATATCTCAGAAATACAGTCAGTTTAGCTTAGATATCATCGTGCATCGTGTTGTCGACGTCGTCGGATTGTCTGGTGAATCTGATTCATAATGCATCCCGGGGTTGCATTGTACCGCGTTGCGCGAGACCAGACGACGTAGAGGTATGCAGAAGAATTTTCACCAGAGGGTGACGAGAAGGGAACAACAAGCGGAAGAGAAAGGGAGATAAAGAAACGAGAGAGAAAGAGAGAAGATAGAAGACCGACAAGATAAAGAGGGAAGAGAGATAAGGGAGCGCGTGGAAAGGGTCTCCATCATGTCGAGGAGAAAAGGGTTCGGGTCGTTGCAGCATTGTTTTTTCACCTTCAAACCCCGCATGGGCGTCGCTACGGGAGAAACACGGAATCTCGAATACCTTTCTGCGATTTCAATATCGCTGGTACGCGTACAACGTGAACGCGTATAACGTGAACGTGTTATTGGCGATGTCGATGATGAAAGGACAATGATCGCCGGCATATTATTTTCACCAATAAAACTTCTCTATTTTACATGAAGATTGCATGCTAAATTCTTTCGGTATAATGTACAAATGAAATTTATGTAAAACGCAAGGAGTTTAGTCGCACGTATCGCATTAAGAAAATTCTAATCATTAACGTTACAGATGGTTGTTTATAGGGTTGGAAAGTAATGTTACTTGTTACCGTTTTTGTTACTTTTTTCGATAACGATCGTTACTTTTCTCTGTCTATAACGGTAAACGTCGTTACATTTTTATAATAACGATAACGAATTTAGTCATTACTCTTATTGTTACTTTAACTGTCTATTATCCTTATATATATTCAATAGATCGCGTATTTATTGCACGCTAATCGCGTGATTGGATAGAAATTTTCCGATAGAGTATTTTATATCTTGGGCTGCATACCGATAGTGGCATAGCCACTATCGGTATTGAATAATTTACATATGGTATATATTATAGATTTTCAGTACTGGCAGTGATTATTGGAATTTATTCTTAATCCTTTGTGCTCCAACTGGGAATTTAAAGATTCAGGCAAATTTTCAATTTTAAATTATTCTGCCTCAAATTTGGAACAAAAGTGAAAAACGCTTCGGATCAAACAATTGTGAAATCGTATTCTGAAATGTTGGAAAAGTTGTATTAGAATTTTTTTAGTTTTTTTTAGAGCCCAACATTCCTTTAAAAAAAAAACGTTATCAGGCACTAATGACTCAGTTTGAAAGCAGCAAAAAAAGCAATGGACCACGGGAGATTAATAATCACATTAATGTTTAAAAAAATATTTAATCTAAAGAGTGCGGCCAAGATGGTCCCTCAATTTTGCAAGTGAAATTAAAGGTTAAAATAGGTAAAAAATAAAAGATCTGGTTGAATTAAATACAAATATACATTTTTATTTTGCACTGATTTTTCAAACCAAAGTTATAAAGTTCCAAAGGTCCCAAATTTAAAATGCTTTTTAATTTTAAAAAAATATGAAAACGTTGAAATCTATAAATCTAATCTAAATTTAAATGTTTAATTTAAATTCTTGTAAAAATAAATATACTAAAAAATAAAGAGTTAAAATAATTATTAGATGAGTTTTATATATAAAAAAAAAGAAAAGGTTACACAGAATAGCTTAAAAAAGTTTTAATATTTATTATTTATACATTTAACATTGCTTATCAAATAATATAATGTTAACATCTAATTATTTATTATAGCACTACAAAAAAGTAATGAAAAATTAACCAACTTTTCAAGTAACAGTAACGATAACGCGTTAAATTTTAAAATTAGGAACGAGTAACGAGTCACTTTTTACAAAAAGTAATGGTAACGGTAATGCGTTACTTTTTTAAGGTAACATTCTCAACCCTGGTTGTTTGCCATTTTTAGATCCTCAAGTCTTGATCTTAAATGCACCTCTAATCGTGCTAATCCTATTTTAGTTCCGTTTCCAGTTTCAAAATACGTGAAATACGTGGAAATACTTGAAAGTCGTGATAAAATTAAAGACAGAGGTCAAGTACGAAAGCGATTGGTTCTGGATTTAATGGCACCTCGCGCATTTCAATCTCCCTAAGTCACGAAAGGCGGGTTAACGTGCTT
The DNA here is from genome assembly GCA_003595255.1 of Solenopsis fugax. Lineage (NCBI taxonomy): Eukaryota > Metazoa > Arthropoda > Insecta > Hymenoptera > Formicidae > Solenopsis > Solenopsis fugax. The sequence continues at coordinate 6,998 of QKQZ01055613.1, read as the reverse complement.
TTATCACTGGCGTCTCTGTTGTGCCCGTTCATGTACGAGTCTCCCTTGCGAGTCTCTTCTTTTCCGGGCTCTCTCTGCTCATCGAAGGCGCAGGAGTATTTAGCTTTCCGCGGCAAATTCGCCGATCTCCGCTCGAGATATAGAGGTAAAACAATATAATGGCTGCCTGCTGCGCCTGGTAGCATGGGATCGAGGGTGCACTGAAGACATTATTGTCGACCTTCTTTATCTCGTGAGCCCGATCTCTCGCTCTCCATCCGTCATCCTTTTCTCTTCCTTCTCTCTCCCAGTCTCTTTCGTTTTTCTTTGTCGAATTTTCTCCCGGGTTAGGTAGATACGCACCGCCGCAAAACGATGCGACAGCTTTTATCACCGACCGTCACAATGCGGTCTCTGGTTGCCTCCGTTCTGCTTGTTGTTACTATTGTCGTTTTCCCACTGATTCTTCCAACTCTCAGAGCTACGTCAATGCTGCGTCTTCGTCATCGTTTTCCGATTCACATTAATAATGCAGGTATATACACTGAGAGAAATGTTTAGTGTGGTTTGGTTGAATAGTGAATAAATGAATTTTATAGGTATAATTACCAAATATATAGTTGTTTTGACCAAACAATTTGTAGCCTTAACCAATTATTTTCATACAACAAATTGCAAAAAGTTTTGTTAAGTGTAACTAAGTTCTGGGGGAGGGGGAGAGGTACCAGTAACTACAAAATTCATTTATTCACTATTCAACCAAACTTTAATTGATCTTACCAAACTATTTCTCTCAGTGTATATTAATCTTTTAATCTCTTGATGCACTTGAAATGCACCGACTGAATCGAAATAAACAATTGCGACAGTATAAACACAAAAAAAAAAAAGAAATTATTGATGTTTTGTGAATATCGCGAAATGGCGACCAAATAGAAGTACTGAAAAAAACCCACAATTTTAAAAAATGTACGATTAACATTCTAATTTAAAAGGATAACTACATTCTTAAACATGTACCGCCAAAAAAATTGAGATATACATTGAAATAAAAGCCTTCTACCCGTAATTAGAACAAACATAAGTACCAACCTAAATAGGTAAAGGAAAGGAAGAGTTGTGGAATATTATTTTGTTTTTTGATAATAACTTACAATTAGTATCTATTAATGCGACACAATTCTAACCAACACCAGTTTATTAGCCATAAAGTTCTACCAATCACCCTAAGAGTAGAAGTTCATCGGGTATATGGAACGAACGTAATTTACAATTTACTGAACAGGGAAAAAAGAATGCGTTTGTGGAATAGTAGGGGAATCATGGAATACTAATGTCATGAAAGGCACTTTTATTTATAAAAAAGCAAATTAATGATTTTTTATACATTTTGCACACAAATAAGTGTTTCAAACAAGGTTTTACGAACGTTTCATAAAACATTATATAAAAAAAATTTTTTTTAAATAATTTTTTTGGCTCAACAAATTTTTTAAATTAAACTTAAAACTTTTTAAAATAATTTCTTTCTTCTAATAAACATTATACAATATCTATAATGAGACTGTAAAGTCGCAAAAAAGATGCAACATTATAACCATATTCTATAATCACAGCCCACATATAACTTTATTTGCCAAATTCATACACACAATACGACACACATTAAATTCAATAATATTATTTGAAATTCACATTCACCTTGTATACTCCAGGGCATTACGTGGGTGACGTATAAGTTAGACTATAGTTAAAAAATTAATATGTAATATACAATATTTCTCAAAATTACGTAGAGTTACACCTGTAAAAAATTTCTGCTACCTGCAAAACTGAAATTCAGCTTTCATAAAAACATAGCGAACACTAATGATCAGTAACCATTCTACAATGTCTAAATAGACTGTACGAAGTAATTTTAATTGTTCTTAGAATTTAACGCGAATTATACGAGATATTATGATATTTCACTCCAGATATATTCCGCGACTGCCATTCTTCCTTTGCCTCGAAATCAGAAGTTCTCTATACCAAAAATTAGTATTCATATAAAAATTTTTGTAAATCTTTTTTTTAATTGAAAATATTATGATCTTACTTGTTTAAATTATTTAAATTGTGATTTGATATTATGTACAGCTTTGTTAAAAAATATTAGGCACTTAATGTTTTATCTTAATAATATTTATAATGCCAGTAATCAATATGAAATAATATTAATAAAAGAATTCCAGATAAAAATATAGGTCCCTAATAATTTTGACCAAGGTTGTATATTATCTTTGAAAAATATGATTAATGTGGAAATTTAAATCTCTTGACCTCTAGATCTTGAGTTTCATACGTCACATACTTCGTCGTTTCTTCAATTTATAAACACATTTATTGTCTATTTATATTGTCTATTTATAGTGTAACCATGTCACGCGCAATTATATAATTTATATATACAATATATATATATATATATATGCTCTACTTATATTTTTAATATTAATTTTTTGTTTTTTTTATTTATAAAGAATGTAGTGAATGAAAGATTAGAGTTATGTCTATCATATATAAGATTGATACGTATGATACGCAATCTTAAGCCCATTCTACATTGCGTAAACGTGATTTTAGGGAAGCCTAGTAATTAGTAATAGCAGAAGATTAGTAATAACAGTGAATGTTATACAACAAGATTAATCTACAATAAAGTGAAAGTACATACGTCCTAAGAATAATGGCAGCAATGGACAACTTGATTGTCTGAGCACTCCGATTGATTCGCTTTTTTAACCAACGCAGCGTGAAAAATGAAGTTCAACCATCTTCTGCAATATATTTTACAATCATTTAACGGTAACAGCGGTTTACAAACTGTCAGCGACTTACAACACTTTACAACCACTTACAATCACGTTTACACAACTGTAGAATGGGCTTTACATATCATATGTGTAAAACTTCTTGAATGAGTATCAAACCCAACCCTACGTGGACCGATTCCTTTCCGCTTCCGACTGCCTCGCGTCGAGACGAAATAGCCGCGATCTCGATCGAAAATCCCCAGACATTGCCGCATTTTTACGATCGAGTTTGAAATTCGAAAGCCCTAGATTTCTCCCGGTATTGCGCTGCCATACTCCAACCCGGATATATCGCGCGAGGCGTCACAGATGCACACGTTGCTCCGCTCTATTTCAGGATTCCAGTGCTCGATACCACACCCTTGCACCCGGTATACTCCAGGGCATTACATGGGTGACGTATAAACAGGAATATTTACGAGGTTCCTCTCCCCCTCTCTTCCTCTCTCACTCTCTCTCTATCTTGCGATGGTGGGTTGCATATGTGTAAATGTTGGTGCAGCATTGGGAAAGACAGAGAGAGAGAGAGAGAGAGAGAGAGAGAGAGATCGGAGGAGCGAGAAACTCTATGCATTGGATTCGCAGGTCAGTGGGTTGTCGCGTCGCGTCCGCATCGCTTCGGCTCGCTACGCGTCACTCGAGCCTCGGTGTCACCGCGGCTCGATTTATCGCGTCCGTCAATCTACGAAGGCTGACCTCTCGTCGAGTCTCGGGTTACCTACCTACCTACCTACCTACCTATCTACCTATCCACCTATCTATCCGTTGCGCCGCACCAGCATGCAGGCGCGCGTCCCACGCACCGCGCATGCAACACGCCACGCTCTCTCCCCTTTTGTCTTCCGCTTTATTTCCCCGCGAGCGAGTTACGCGCGNCGACGCGCGACACACGCTCGATAGCAGCCGAGATGGTCAGCCGTTACGCATTACGCTACAACGGCGTGTTCTGTTTGCCCCTTTTTCTCTCTACAGATTTTATCACAAATTTAAAATTCTCTCAGATCGCAACATTTTTTGTTACATTTATTTCGTAAATTTAATTTCCCTTCTTCATTTATTTGAAATTTATAAAATTTTTAGAAATTTGATATTATAAATCTAGAGATAAATTCTTTTTTTATCTCTAACTTATGGAAAATTGTATAATGTAAAATATCTTTCCGCTAGTTTATAAGCTTGCCCTCCGTCTTGTTAAAAATTAACTTCATAAAGTATACTCAACAAAATCAATATGCTTTTTCCAAACGCATTTAAATTGCAACTTAAAACACGTAAATAAAATATTTGAATTTCAAGAACGATTTTTCGATAGGATACAATTAATTATACCTTATATCTTCCGATTAATGTTTTTTGTTCGTTCACGATCTTAATTATTTACGCAAATCTTTATTTATACGGTATTGTGTAATACACGGTAAGCTGCCAGGAATGAATTTGCTTAAACGACGGAATGAACCATAAATTAACGCGGCGTGACGTTTAGATTCCGCTGACTAAAGGTGTGTCGATTAATAATGTACAGCGCCTCTCTATCTCTATTTCTCTCCTGCTATCTCCCTCCCTTTCCCCTCCCCCTCTCTCCCTCTCCCATCACCCGCTCTTGCTCTCACTCTCGTTCTCTCGTGCTGGTTGTGCAAATTCCTGTTGAGATTTGCGTATCGAAAACAATACACCGATCCTCTCTCTTCTATCGCGTTCGAGATAGTATTCGGAGGTAATCCCCGGGGATCGAATCGTCATAATCCCCTTTGTGCCCGATATTTCACTGTGCAAAATCGCCAGCGCGATATCAACTTCACCGCACTCGTGACGATACGAGAAATTTAGGCTGTCGACTCGTGTCGCGCCGAAATCGCGCGAAATTTTGCGGCAGAATGCGATTTTAGGAGAAAAAAAAGGGAAATAAACTTGTCGCGCGTGTGAACGCTTTTTTTTTCGTACGCGCACCCCTTGCAGCGAGAGGTTTAACTTTCCAATGCATCGCGAATTTCTGGCTTACGTGGGAAAATGTGTGAATGTTACAAGGATTCTACCAAGCGAAATTGCTAGCTAAATCACACACAGAGTGTTGGGTAATGGACGTTCAAGAGATAAACAAAATCCTCTTCTTGCTTAAAATACTTTTCCTTAATTCCGTTTTGAATTCCGTATTTAATCGCGTGTATATCAATTTCTTTCATAATTTCTGAAGTTTTAAACATCTCCATTAAAGAAATTTACCGTTGAGATTCCTTTTATTAAATTAAAATTCACTTAATATTAAATAAATTCGTACGAAGCTTTGTTTCTTAAATTATTGACAATTGAGAAATTGTTGATATCCAAGATTTTACTCATTGAAAAATTACTTTAGCTTTCGATCTCCCGACTCCCGGCAAAATTGCTTCATTCGTCGCCTATTAGCGCACACCCTGTATACTAACCACACGTATCAAGAGAGAGGTAGAGAAAGCGAGGAAAAGGGCAATTGAGGGCGGGGAAGAGGGTGTCTTCCCCCCTTCGGTTTTGTAATTCCTGCGTATGGTGCGCGCAAATCATTCCGCTCGGACCGTTCGCGGTCTCGCCATTACGGATTTTCGACCGCACGCGGAAACCGCGATCGAGGAGAAATTCTTTCGCGATCGAACCAGTTCGCAAAACATGTAACGGAATCTGGAGATGAAATTCCTTCGAACGTGGCGAGCGCGCGTTGAAACGGCCGGCGTCGCGGATTCCGCTCCGATAAAAGCTCTTGCAGCTTTGAATTCTGCGCTAAAATTTGTGCAACGTTAATCCTTTGTCGTACGTACCGTAATTGCCTTAGCAGTTAAGATGCATACAAAAAATATTTAAATATTTAGAATGAAAAATACAAAAAATTAATACACTTAATAATTACACAAAATAAAATATAATAAAATAGAGAACTTATTTGGCTGATAATGTGAAAACACAATATAAATGAAATACCTACTAAGATATAGCTACGACCGTTAAAGGCATTTCGTTTATATTGAAAAAATAATAATTTAATTCCTAAAAATATATTTGATGAGAGCAAAAGTTCATGGTCGATTTATTATTAAAACTTAAGCAATAATTTGGCATGTAAAAATTTTTTTATTAATCAATGATGTAATCGCCGTCCTTTTCTACAATCTTTTCCCTACAACATCCTAATGGCATACCGTGATATAAGATCAGAAAACGACTACGGTTTTGCATTGAAGGAAAGTATATAGTTTTTGACAACTTCCAAAGATATGAATTTTTTCCCATTCAAATCGTTTTGCAATGATCGAAACAACTATATATGTATATAATAATCCGATGGTGCGATATCAAAAGAATACGATAACTGAGATATGATATCCCATTTCAGTTTGCACAAGGTCTATTTTGCAGTGTGTGATTTCGTTGTCGTTGCAAAGACGACTCCTTTACGATCGGTCAGAATTAGACGCTTCTCCTGGATTGGTATTCTTAAATTGTCTAATAGTTAACAGTACTTGTCAGAATTAATTGTTTGGTCAACGAGAAGAAGCTTTCAAACAAGCTCCAAGAAAAGAAATTATTCCTTTGCAATACCACAAATAAAAGGCATCACTTTCTCAGGATGCAAATTAGCTTTTGCCATGGATTCATTCTCATCTGCTAGTTTTCAAATGCGTTTGCATTGAACATTATTGGATCCATTTTTCATCGCCAGTCACAAGTCAATACAAAAATAACCATTTAGTCGGCTAAGCAAAAAAACAGCTGCAGAAACTCGATTTAATTTATGTATATCAAAGTATGTCCAATCTTTTTGAAATGCCGAAATGCGGTCAATCTGTCAATGTTGAGTCTCTCATCTCAGTAATTTCTTCTGTCGAAATTCGTGAATTATTTTGCACGCAAATTGACCAAAGCGTAGCTGGTCGTCAAGGTTGAAATCACCACATCCAAATTTCGCAAACTATTTTTTTTTTTAACAGTTTGAATTACTGATGCACGATCTTAATAAACATCTTCAATGTTTCTTTATGGCAGTTGCAACTGTTACACCTTTCCAAAACTCATAAAGCACATAGCATGCTGTAAATGCAACTTATCTTCACTCATGTTCAACATTTTTTTCACAACCTAATCAAAACACAAGTCTTTCGCTCAAATGATCATTATATGTCACTTTTCCATATA
>QKQZ01055612.1:0-37619 GCA_003595255.1 Solenopsis fugax | reverse complement strand
ATATATATATATATATATATATATGAAACAATGTTAAATAGAATATACAAGTTTTAATTTGATACTTTGACACAGTTTTTTCTATGTAGGAGACAGACATTTTCGCCTTTCAGAAAATCATTGTCCGAGCTTCACAAATATTTTGGACTTGGAAGATTATGAATTTACACAACGCAACGCCCGAAAATCCACATGCTAATTACAATTCGCGCGTGTGCATTCCTGAATTAATTCGTCCAACACTTTTAATACCTGATCGCACAGTGCGCGGTGTAGCGAGAAAACGGGTTGTAAAGGTGTGCACGCGACGATTAACCGATTATGTTATTGACGGAACGTGTCAAACGCACGATTTTCGAACGAGCGGACGCACATAGGACAGGAGCGGGCAACAAACGGCGGTTTACCCGCGCGTTATCGCGCGCGCGCCGATTAACCTTTTAGAACAACCACTTTTAGAACGACCGCGCGTTACACTCTTGACACTCTATTTGACACTCTATTCACCCGGCACTTTATTTGGCACTCCCCAGCACTCCCGACGTTTATTCGCACGCGAGGCCGTTCCTTCATGCGAAAATCTCGCGGAAATTCGCGTGCCGGCGCGACGAAACACGTGACGCGACGCAAAGCGCGCGAAAACCTTCGCGGCCGCGCATGCGTGGCGGACACCGCAAATGGCGCGATTAGCGATTTTCTTCCTTTTCGTTATCACGTTATTGCAGGACGTTTGGTGAAATGTCACGTCGCCTGACGTTCCATTTCGCGATCATTTGCACAAAGGCGCGCTTTTGACGAGCGGTAAACGGTGAAATATGCGCGTTCATTGAGGCAATATTTTGCCTGTATTTCGCGACGGGCTGAACAAAGCCCGTCCCAGACGCGATAATTTGTGTCGGAATTCGCGATAGAATTCTATTTGTAGTTCCATGAGCCATGTAATAAATGAAAAATGTTTAAAGTGTTAGAATATGTGTACGCATTTATAAAATGTATATTAAAATATATGCAAAATTTGCGAATTTACGATATCACAAATAGCGTTGTATTCTGAAATCTAAAATTAAAAATCGTCCAAAGTTTGCATTAAAATTTAATAAAACACTAATAAAAATATTACGTTGATAAAAAATTGATTTTTCTTGTTTAATTAATACAAAGGCTATGTAAGATAAAGAAAAGAGGTGATCCACCGCATATTCAACAGTTTCTTAAAATGATACATTACCTGCCACCTAACGGTGCTATGTCAAAACTTGTAGCCGATTAGTACCAATTCGCGTTGACAGATGGGGACAGCGCTCGGTCTTTTTCTTTTTGTTACAACCTCTGTGCGCGCGTGTTACATGAAGCAGATCAACAGCTGATCGTTTATTTTGGACAGTGACAAGGCACGCGTGGATTTGATAAAGTGATAAGACGCAGTTATCAAATTATTAGCACGTTTCCATCCAATATTTTTACCGTGAAGAACTTTTGTTATAAGAACTGCGAGAAGATTGAGACCCCTGAAGAGTGAACTTTGACATTGTAGGGTTCATATCTATCTACAAGAAGATATATAAAGGAAAACACGTAATTGAATAAAGGAGAACGTTGCCAGGATGTCGGCGTTATCGGAGAGCATTACGATTAAGCAGCCCATTAGACGTCTAGAAATTCAGATCAATAATTTCAACGTTGCTATACCACATCATGTAAATTTGTTGAAGCGACACAAGAACAATATCAAGAAGGTAAGCACGCTCATTTTACATATCTTGTATTTTTAGAGCTTTTAATGTAAGAGCAATTTAAATCTTTGCAGTATCAAGAACAGCACGATTGGGAACAGGTACGGAAGGAACATGTAAATGTCTCTCGAATCATCAAGCAACTGAAGGAGTTGTTGTACCAGATGGATACTCTTAGAGCACAGGTTCTCGATGTTGACATCGGTAAATTTGATAAATTGACGACGGATGCACGATCAAGCATCATGAACGCAATCAAGGAATATTTAGGCAAGAAATATAAATATATGATGTTTTCTCTTCACTTTGATTGGTATAAAAATCTAAGAAATTAATATACAAATACACCATTTACAGAGATGGAATTGAATTTTTCGATATCGCCATCCATGTCACCTGAAAGTGAACCACAGGAGACCCAACATTCACTTGATGACAGTGATATACAATTACAAGCAAACCAGGAAGATTTGCAGCGTCAACAGACATGTCTACATGTCTGGAATCGTCTACAAGGGGAAATACAACAGCTGCACGAACTTTTTGCCGAGTTTAATAAAGTTGTACATGTAAGTGTATAATTCTGCTTTGATTTACAAGATATATGCTTTGAAGAGATAATTAAATAAAATATAATTCTTAAAATTTTTTCAAAAATTAGAAACGTAAGGGAAGAAAAAACAGTTTGTTCGATTTATTATCATTAAATGCATGTTTTATTTTGCAATCACAGGATCAGAAAGAGATGGTAGATAGTATGGAAGGCAATATCGAAGAGGCTCAAATAAATGTGAACGAAGGTTCAAGATACTTACAGAAGGCTTCCACATATAAAGTTGCTGCATATCCTCTAGCAGGTGCTATGCTTGGCACATGTATTGGAGGACCAATAGGTTTGATAGCTGGTCTGAAAATCGGTGGTCTTGCTGCCGTGGGTTGCGGTATTTTAGGTAAGTTACATGAATTTATGTAAAATTAAAATTAAATACTGAAATAATTACGTAAGAGATGATAGAATAAGAAATGAAAATAGTCAGCAATTATTCGTCTTTAGGTTTCACAGGGGGATCATTATTGAAAAAGAAACAAATAGAATCACAAAAACAAGAACCATGTTTAAGTAAATCGACCTCATTAGATCTCAAGAGTGTTAAAAAATCTGCCTCTTGTCCCGAAGATTTAAGACAAGATAAAAAACAGTTGTGACAAACGGTGACTTTGTCAACATGCGATATTAATTTTAAACATAAAAAGTGTACTGTTATATAATTGTAAATTGTTAAGAAGCTTTACATTTTTTTGTGAACATATTTTTCATTTGTACATAAAAACTATATAAGTTTTGTAAAGCTATGTAGTTTAAAAATTCTTTGAAGCAGATTTTTTTACTTTTATGGTGTAATATTTATAACTTTGTATATTTGAAGAAAACAGTGACTAGTCTTGTTCAAACTAGTCTTGTGATTTTTTAAAAATATGTGTAATTTAGTGTATTATAAAGTTATTGTACTTTACATCATAGAACTTTAAATACATGCACAGCCAAAATCAAATTGAAGATAAGGGAATACTTCTCTGATAAAACAGCTATTTCTACATGCCTTTAGTGTGCCTTATAAATGCTTTAAATTATTAAAATACTTATCATAGTTTTTAACTTTTTAAATTTTGTAGCAGCTCATAATTGCTACGAATTAATATAACATCTAAAAATGTTAGAAAAGCTATTGCTCCTAGCACTTCAATTAAGAAAAGCAAATTATACAAAATATAATATAAAAGCGCTTTGCATTGATAATATTGCGTACAAATTATTAAACTAATTGCAAAAATTTCACTATAATTTCTATAATTGCTAAAATTTCATGACATGCCGAAATGGCGATTGTAACAATCAATTGAAACATATGAAACATCGAAATATTTATTCCGGCAAATAATTACATACTGGAAATGGTAGACATATGTGGTAGATAATACGGTGTGATAACGTTCACAAAAACATTTGATCTCTACAAAAGGCACCCAATACAGTATATTTAGCAAGTAATAAAATACATCGGTGTTATAGACACGGTACAATACTGAAATAATCGTGTGTTATTAAATGTAATATATACATTTCATTTATAATGGAAATACTTAATCTAGAGACTAAAATGTTCTACTTAAAAAAATATTATAATAAATATCTAAGAAGATGTAATATTAAGTGACTATCGGCATATTTTCTTATAAGGTACTAAGGTTGTTATTATTGTTACTCCACATCCCTAATTCAAAAGCAACACCAAACACGCATTCACAGACATGTGGAAAATAGAGATTGTTTACTTTCTTTCGCTTAGTTTTACTTTCGAAGCTCGGGATGCTCAGCCAGGTGCACCGATGTACGTATGGCATATTAATGTCATAGTTTGAATTCAGGTAAACACAATTACATTTGATTAGAAATCATTGTAAATTGCGATTAAATATAATTCGTAATAAAATAGGGTGCATCGGACTGTGCCAGTTCTTTGTAATACTCTATGATCTACGTCTACATTTCTAAATATTTGCGACTTTTGTCCTCACGCAAAAGATACGAAATAAATGATTTGGTCACTATCCATAAGGTACTTGCAATACCTTGACAGACCTTGGCAATAAAGATGGCTAATTAACGACTTATTTGAAAGCAAGTGTAACTATGCAGAATCACATATTGGCAAACAGCTATTATTTCACTAATTTACTCGAATTAAGAGATTGTATAGATTTACGAAAATGATTTTCATTTTTTTCAAATATTATCTTTTAAAATCGCTTTAGTTCAAGTTTTACAATTTACAGTAACATGTTATTATATGTACAAGAAATATTTTCGATAAAGAAATTGAGCAATTCTGCATAGTTATATTAACTGATTTATGAAAGAAAATATTGGAATATGTAGTGTGGATTGTCTTAAGGCAAGCTTACCATTTTAATTGATCCTAAGCTATTCCAAAACATTTATCCACACGTGTATAAGAACAAATTTATTCTTTAAATATAATAGTATTTCGTAAAAAGAAAAGAAATTTGGCTTTCGAGTACAGGCCAGAGTTGGATTTACCTCTACGACGGGTGATAAAAGGTTTTACAAATGACTCTGACATAAAAAGAATATAATATATATAATATATATATATTTGATATATAATCTGGAAATATATAATATATAGACTATTGGTTATATTACTTGTGTGGCTACATTGTATAAACCTTTGATATTACATTATATTACAAATTGGTATGAATGTGTGCGCGTTGATTTGACATTCCTGAATAATCCATAATCAACTTATTAGATGCATCTTCTTGAAAGATAGCATCGATATAATGGATAATAATTAAGGAAAATATACATTTTCTCCAATTTCTGCATGAATCACCTTCTCTAAGAGATATGCGATCATATATTTTCCTTAATATAATACAATAATCGCGAACACAATGTGGAATTGAAATATTACTATTTATTAACTATAATATATAAATAAATGTATAAAACTCTCTTCTCTTTCTCTCACTCTCTTACAAGCCATCGGAAATTTTCCGCCGCTGTAATCAGGAATGCCAATGTAAATGAGGATGGCGACAAGTGCATATCGTTTATGGTACTGTAGCATACCTCGACATATGAACGTACATTTGATAGAACAATATTTATCTCGCGTCGTCTTGAGCACGTTGATAAAATTAATAGACGGAATAAGAAAATACACGTTTGCCATTACTTCAGAAACCAGTTATCAGTGAGCTTCGCAAGTAATAGCTTTACGTTCTCATAAATCTGTGGATATTTCGAAGCGTATCAAAAGATAGATTCACAGACGGATTCATTTGAAAGTTAAATGTGTTCAAATTCGGTACCTCATCTCCGCAACTTTAAGATAAAAATCTACGTTTATGTAATGCGATTACAAGTTCGTAGCTGGGCACACGTGTTAAGCGTAATGCGGCGACCTACCGAGTTGCATGCGACTTTATATTTTTTCCCATTACGTTAAACTATAGTTGCTCAAGGATGCAATGTATTCTAGTGCTACAGTACGCGTGTGACGATATTACCTCATTGTATCTATTTAAATATGCCACGATAATGTGTTACGTATCTGTCGTATCACAACACAAATTTGCATCGTAACACAACTTGAATCGTAACACAAACTTGCAAGTGAATCAATGATAAACTCGCTTTTTCTTTATGCTCCCCGTATCGAGAAACATTTATAGATTAATAGACATATCTTGATCATAAGATGTGAGATTCGTATCTGTTGAGGAAGCAGGGGTAACTGTTGCCGCTGTTGCGCTAGTTGGCGATTGCAGTGGGGTAGAAGTCGTAGGTAGAGACGTAGGACTTTCCAAAGTTGAATTCCAATGACTTCTTTCGGTGCCATCGCCTCCATCATCCGACACGATTGAAATGTCAGCGATAATACCACTTTCTACAATGAAAATATAAACATTATAAATCAATATTAATGTCGAATCTTCTTAAAGACCACTAAAATCAAAGTGTGATACTCACCGACGCTACATTGGCTGTTCAGTGTAGTGCTACGATGATGCGGTCGTGGACTCGTGTCTAATCCAAGATTAAGCGTCGTCGGAGGGCCGCTGCTTCCACCGCTGCTCGATGACGAACTAACGGAAATTACGCTGTGCGGCCTTCTGCTGCAACGACTGGAGTCCTCCGTCATTGACACCGCTATAGAGTTTCTAAATCTAGGTGCTGTACAGGCAAATTCAAATATTTGTTTTAATATTCAGGATATGAGAATATTTCTAGACAATTTGCGAATTGTACTCACTCTTAGAGAGTTGAGCTACGCTGATGGAACGATCGTTTATCTGATCTGCACTAGGCCTTATATCTAAACACGGCTTATTCCCAATGCCCATGCTCGACATCTCCGCCAGGCGCACTTCTACAAAGTGAAATATCATCGATAGCAATTTACGCTCTCCCAAATTTGTATATAGGTATATATATTTTCTTTAATAAACGAAGCAAAGATGGCGAATCACCTCTGTTTCGAAGCGCCTGCTTCCACAGGAGGTTGCTTAGTTCCTCAGTCCAAGCTTTCTTAATATCCTCACTCGCACATTGTAACGTGTATGTATCTCCTGGTTTTCTCTTGCGGAACCAGATCTCGAATTTTGTAGGTGAGTCTGCGATAACGGCGGTTAAACCGATATCTGTCGTCTTAATGCTATGTTTATAGATGTAAATGTCAAGGTTCTGAAATCAAATATATAATACGTAACGTAAATATAAAAAACAAAATGAAATAGAAAAATGTTAAAATATACGGAAATATATGGAACGACATGAAAAAGAATATTACCTTTCTATCGGGGAATCTTCTTGCTTTACTGAAGAGTATAAGATCTTCGAACAGGAAGACTTGACGTAGGCATTTTTTGCCTTTTCCTTGCCACACTAAAAATTCGTTTTGCCGCAGCAGTCTGCCTTGTTCTTTTACATTTACCTACAAAATAATATTTATCTTTTGCATTGTGCAATATTTATGTACATTAATTATGTACATATTTATGTACATAATCTAATAATTTTTTATCTAATTAATAATGTATAATTAATAATCGACTTCGGTAAATAAATCTAATAATTTACTTATTGAAGTGGATAATTATTTATTTTATTTTATTATTCCAAGGTATAATAAAATGAAACTTACGTCACAATCGCGAAGCGAATCCATCGCCAAAAGATCGTTTCCATGTCGAAGCTGAAATCGCACCATCTGCTCGGCAGCCCTCAAATCCGCTTCACCTTCGACCATCGGTTTCATTTCATCTTCTTTTTCGTCCTTTTCTTCTTTACCGGACAATTGTTCCGATAAATCTGTGCCAGCTTTGACCAGTTGCTGAAGTAGCAAAGCGTATTTTCCCATTCGCTGAACTGGCTTCAGTAAATAACTAGCTAAGTCCATTTTATCTCCCAACTCTAATTGTTTCTGTTTGAAGAAGCTCGTGCCGTATTCCGCCATTAACGAATCCGAATTTGGTTTATTCTTATTGTACAAGGCGTAAAGATAAAATTTCTTCTCCTGCAAGAAATTTATTTCCATGTGACATCTGACTTCTTCTATATCTTGGATTAACTATCAAGAACTTTGATATAGTTATGCTTACGTGTCGGAGGAAGCATTGTCCCACCAGCATGGGCGATTGCTCGCACTGCTCCAGTTCGCGTAGAAAGTGTTGACTGTGAAACTCGTATATCTTCTCAACATTTCCGAAGATCACGTTTCTCTGTCCTCTGAGAGCCTGCGGGATGTCTTCCCGCACGAGTTCCGGAATATAGTTCTTCGCAAGAAAATTTACAGTTAAATTTACGTTAGCACGCGCAATAAATAATAAAATTACTCAAGAATAAACTTTAACGATGCGCACATAATAATTACCTCTATTATATACTCGAGGGACTTCACATAGTCTCGTTCAGTCTGTATCATCTCCCTCATTATGAGCAGTATTGTTCTACAAGGTGAAATTCTTCGTTAACAACGTTACGATCGTATAACAATCGGTACGATGGCATAACGGAAATTACGGTGGAACAATGGGTCGCTATTAAAATAGCCATGACAGTAATAAAATGTCACACCTAAGATACCAATGACCTCACTGTTCCAAATTTTTATTTGTTTTCTTATCAATATCAATTCTTGATCATCTTGGACATTTTGATTGCACATTAACCTCAAGAAATGGCAATAAGATAAAAAAAATAAAAGATTGGTACTAAAAATGTACACAAGCATACTTTTTCGCCTTCATTCCTGGCGCGATGCTGGCTGATCTGTGAAGGTGCGAGTTCACTGGCGGCTTAACCAGTCTTCGTGGTGCCGGGCTTCGCGGAGGTGTACGCGGCGGCGAGCAGTCCAGAAGTTGCTCGGCGCTCTCTCGAAGTTCGGCGATATTGTCCAGCACCGGCCGACCGCCGCTACCAGCTGATCCGACGCTTTCCATCGGACAAGCATAAGATGCACTGCTGTCGCTATCGTCCCAGGACGTTCCTGAAACATGTGCAACGTTGAGGATAGTTTCTTGCGATGACCCTAGAAAAAAAGAGAATAAGAAGAAGAAGAAGAAGCCTCACTTTTGGCTAAGGTATCGTCCCAAGAGGTCGATTCGGAAGCGGCGAAGGATCTTCTCCTCGCGGGACTTCCCGGAGCGGACGTGGACCTAGCGATCTCGAGGGCCTCCGCGCACTTGTTCCGAGCGATACGACATTGCTCCAGAAGGACTTCGTTACCGAGCTTCTCCGCCAGGGCCATCATCTCGGTGAAGTGTTCGGGCGGTAGAGGTGGCCTCGCCATCAAGAATTGCTGGGACCTTCTCTCGCTCGCCAGACGAGCCTCCTGCGCCCACTCGTAAGCGCGATCCTGCAGGAGACAGCATCTCGACGTGTCCTCCAGGTATTCCCGTCTGTCCTCCAAGCGGGAACCGAATCCTCGTAGATGCTGCTTCAAAGATCTCGCGAGCTCGCGAAGTCCGCTCGCGCTCGCCGCCTCGGCAAGATCGCTTCCCTTGTCCAGGTGTCTCTGTAACACCAAAGAAGAAGAAGAACATAAATCAAAATGACAAATACACTCGTGCAAATTTCGATAGTAATCCGAGTACGAAATATTAATTCAGCGGAACCCCTTTCCATTGCCATTTTCTCAGCGTTGCTCATTATTGCCGGAGAGTTCCATTCGGAACTCCATCTAGAATTTCATTTAGAACTTCTCGATGAATACGAAGCTGTAACGGAAGTCAGACGAATATTTCATCCGCCAACTCATAACGGAGGGCGTGATAAAGGACAAGAATCTCCCGTCCCCCCCCGATGAGACGATTCTCCACCCGGTCCCGCCTAGCGTCGGAGAGATCTCCCGCGGTGCCCGGCGGATCCGTCTCTAATGGAGGGGGCCATAAATCGACATATGGGGGTAAATAATGTCACGATAAGCCAGAGGGTCCGTACCGGCTCGGCCACCGTACGTACAACACCGTCAACTCAGCGCGGCTGGATAACACGTGCGTTTACACAGAAAATCCCGCGTGCACGCTCGTTCCGCCGTATCGCATCTCTCGGCGCGATGGTACTCTCGCATTCGTGCGAGCGTGAAATCCACTTAGACACGGCTCGGCTGCATCCCGGAGCACGAACTGTTCGATCGAGTGTCCGTGACGAAAGACGCTCTCGTATCTCGTATCCCACGATATAGCTCGGGATGTAATGTGCGATCGTGATCGGAGGAAGATCCGCCGTCGCGGATAAGAATCGTGTGCATTCCAGGCACGCCGGTTACGCGTAATATCGACGACGTAACGCGCTCGCGATAAGTCGTCCGCGACTGAAAGAAATTTCTCCAAGCGATTTACTTATTAGATATACATAATAACGCATTAATATGCGACCGAAGAGATGTGCAGGGACGCTCGAGGAGCGATTTCTGTACGAAGAGGAAAGTATTTCTTCGACGTAACGTCGGCTCGGCGCTTGATACGCGTCACGTTGCACCCCGATAAAATATCACGTCTCCCGCAGCGCCGTGAGACACTTTAATATCGTAAGTAGAAAGTATGCGGCACGTAAGCACTTTATAGATGCGTTACCGTGCTGATGTGGATAGAGAAGAGAAATGCGCAGAATTCAAATACGAGTGACTTGGGAATACAGCGGCACTGTTAAAAGTTTCATTACTTCAGTTATCATTGCAGTTTTACTGCATTTTATTACGCAGTACGATTGTATCTGTGAATCTTAAGTTACGAACGTAAATAAAACAAGCTGCTTGATTATATTTTTAAGTATCTCACTTAACAATTCGAATACTGGCAAGATTTATGCAGTTGAAGAGCAAGATATTTTTATTTTCTTCTCTTTCAAGAAGTTCGTTAACATATTTCTGACGTATCGAAAGTCTATCTGTTGAGAATATTTACAATGATTACACTAATTTATATTTTGCACATTAATCTTCAACAATAGTCGCACATTAATCTCTTAAGAAACCAGACTTGTTAGTTTGATGATAAATCTTGTGCTATATGTAGCCCATAAGTTTATAAATCAAATTGCGAATCCTTGGGAATATAATTACATGAAACGGCTGTATGCCTTTTTACAATCGATCACGCAACATGCGTTACGCGGAATGATCTTCGTTCATCCTGATGTTCGTTCACGTACATGCACGTGGCTGACTCCCCCAAGAATCTCGAATTATCGGAACTACTTTTTCCCTCACGTCGAAGCACGAGACTCGTGAGAGAATTATATGGCACGTGCAATGTTGTATTTTTCACTCTTCTAACGCTCTCAAGTATTTACATTATCAATATGATCACGCATAGGATAAAAAATATCATCTAGTCAATTTATAGCTTTTTTATATAGCCAAAAATGTATTTTATTTCTCACATCGTTATTAATAGTCCAGGAGAACTCGTATATTTCACTTCCTTCTGCAAAGCAACTGCATTAATTTTTTTTAACATTATTCATTTATTGTACGACGATTAAAATAGTATTCTTTACAAATTAATTTATCGGAATGAGCTTTGATAAGACTCGTGCTAGGCACTGCTGAAATTATCGATATAAAACATAGCATACAATTCTCTCGATCACATTCAATGCAATGTAATTACGTGAGCACCGTTGCAAACCGGATTCTGCAAAATAAACGTTCATCAAAATCCGTACATCAACATGAATTCACACGCGTGTCGACAATAAATTATTTCTCAGTCCGGTTCGCATACGCTTTCCAATCAGGATATTGAACCTTCTATCGAAACAGATCGATTTTCGTCTGGTCCATCTTTATGATTATAAGCGGTTTGTAGAGCACGTGAAATATTGCTTCAAGGGTCATGATATATCTCTCCCTCTTTCTTCTCTTTTTCCTCGAGTCGTTTAATCAGAGGGACCGTTTCGGCACAGGATATATAATCCACTCTGAATAGGCGTGCGACCCTTTCACACATTGTTGATGCGCGTGCATAGGGGTGATTATTACATTTCATGTACCAACAGCTATTGCCTCGCGGCAGTCCTTTGAAAGTCTCAAAAGTGTGATATCGCATTCTCTATTTCCGCTTCCGAAGTGCTCTTCGCGTATCTCGCGATGTCATCAGTTGTTTACCTACAGGAGAAAATCAACCCGCATTTTTATGAAAGTCTATCAATGACTTGTTAATTTATTGTCGCGCCCTCATTATAACGCGTTATATCCAGACGCAAATCCTAGATCATAGTGAAAGTATAATTATTTAAATGCATCTATATTTAAACAAATACCGTGAAATAATAAACACGTGATGCACACGTTACATATATATTATATTTGTAACATTTGTATACAATACATTATACATATATTGTATACAAATTGAAATCTGACATGATTGTTTAAACTGTGTAACAATTTTCTCGCACAAATGTACATTGAATATAAATGAGTGTAATCAATTACGATAAATGCGTTCAACTGACGTAAATTGCTGGCATTACCGTATAAGAAAGCGCGGACGATGCAAATCGATCATAAATGCCCAGTTTGAGATGCCTCGGCATTATCGATTATTAAATGTACGTCGTACCGTATAAATTATTCCACAAGTCTGTAATAATTATTATAACGTAAAATTAGTAGAATAACATTAGTATTTGCGATTTGCGATTATTACGGCGGAATATAGAAAGGCACCTCTTGGTGATTGCTGGAGCGTGAAGAACCAGATTAGCTAAAACGTGACCAACCTCGCGGATACGTAGATTCGTGTCTGGCTTACGAACGACCCATGCTTATGTCCGTACGTTCATTAATTGACACGTATCGTTGATTATCATAATAGATTGTCAATTAATATCAAGGAAGTTTGCAGGCGCGCGGACAAAGACCTCTAGCAGCACTGAGAACATAAGGCGCCGATTATACTTTCTAATTACTCAGCGCGCACTGTATCCGTATTCGTCGAGTATGGAAAGTCCTATTTTAGACAGAGATTACTCTCAGTGTCTCGGAAGGATTCGACTGCAATATATATTTTCGAGTGCGCAATGAAAGCACCTAATTAACACATCTCCCTTGATCAAGGATACGTGCGTCATGATCTTTTGCAAGCGCGAAGGCGATCCGTGTCTTCACGATCGACGGCTGGAAATAATTATAGCTGGCGTGCGTGATTCTCTAGTATCGCCCGCGATTGTGTATTTTGGCGTAACGCGGACGCGCGAGCAGATGCGCGAAGTCGATAGGCGAAAGAAAACGGGAGCAGAGACCGGGCCGCAGAGAGTGGGCAAACGATCAAAATGCAAGTCAGTGTGCGTCGAGGCACTTAGCATGCCGCGGCGAAATTAATTATAGGTGAGCCGCAGCTCTATGGATGAGTACAGTGACTCACATTTTGTTTGATCACGGTGGTCTCATGAGTGGTCCGATTTAATCGGCCATACACGCCGCGCTTCCGTGCGGCGGTGGTATGCTAACAAGTTGAATTCCACCTTGTGATTCAAGCACGTCGCAAGTTATTTGTTCCTACTGCAAACCACTCAACCTTGTTTGGAAACAGTTGCAAGTATTTGACCAACAATGTGATCGTTTACACGCGTACGAAGATAATGATTTTGAGCACATTTAAATCTGGATTCAGCTTTAAATTAGTTATTAGAGTTGAAGCTCGTGAAACTTTTTAAATATTTGAAACGTTCGGTTGAATAATATAATAGCAGTCATCTGCAAAATGCATAACTACATGAATTAGAGCAATTTCTTTCGATAAAATTATACGACGTTCCATCTGCAACGCCAGCATGCTATCAGTAAGTCGACGCAGTCGACTTAAATTGATCTATCCTTCTGCCATCCGATAGTTAGATCCTATTAGTACTGCAGTAAAAAATAAAAATGACGCAAGACACGTGGCTGCAATATTGTTCAATTGTTATCTTACACTGCGACGAGCCTTCAAAGCGTCTCTTAATCTTCCCCTCTATCAATCATTGTGCTCCATTAAACAACATTAATTAACCGTTAAAGTAATTATACGTTATCATTAGCTATGGGCGGGCTTTTAAGTCGTTTCTCGACTCCCGGCTTATACTAGTTGTTCGACCGGTACTTGCAACATTTTCTTGACTATTTAACGAACGATAAGACGGCGGCAATTAGAAAACACGCTAGCTGACGATCAGTCGACTGCCGAACGGTTTTCCTAGTTTTACCAGCTCTCTTCGAGAACGTGAATAATTGCCGGGAACTTTCCGTTGATGTGGCTAAACAGATCACAGTACATCGATTGCTCATCATTGCAACAGGTTGCTGACTAACGCGGAATGTCACGTAAGAAAAGTCGCAGCAAAAAATGCGGACAGCTCGCCAAATCCGGCGTGATCAGCGAGAGAATGTAGTAGACATTATCAACAATGACTTTCTTCGTATATCCACGCGAGATACGAATGTATGACACATAAAAGATAACGACAGATTCTGTAACGTTAAGTGTCGAACACTCAAAAAGCAGTATTTTCTAACGGTAAAATTATAGAGAAAAAATTTAATGCTTCACTAATAAAATAAAAAACGAAATTTATTGTAAAACAAAAGCCATGGTACAAATCTTTACTGTAAAGACAAATATCATGCGGCAAATCTTGCAAAAATAGACGCAATCAAATGGCCATTACTGAAGAGTCATCTTCCCGCAAATACGCTGGAAAGTTTGCTTGTCCGAGGGAAGAAAAAACTGCAAATTTCTGGAAATAATTGCGGTTTCATAAATTGCAGGTGTAACTTGTTTATGTTCACAGCATTGAATATTTATGGCGGGAACTTTCATTGCGGTAAATCACTAGGATCTTATTATGGTAAATACATACACCTAGGACTCGAATAGCAAACGCATTTCGAAAGTTATGCTCACGACTTCCTTTCCCGCGGAATTCAATTCCTGATGCAAATTTCGGTGACGATGCAACGACTTTTCGTTTTCAACCGGAATAGCCGGAGGGGGGAAATTTCGTTTGTATTCGAGGATGACTCCGACACCAGTTCCAGCGACAACAAATCACCTGTCACGATACTTTCTCCTACTGCAATCCTATTGCATGCTACAGAAATGGTAGAGTTACGCGGGACGTTATGGCGCACGTGCAGTCTAAGATGCATCATCTTATTCGCGAGGATCCACGGACACTTCGCTGTTTGTCCCATTTGACTCGATTTATGATCGCGGCGGATAAGTTAAATAAACGGATCTCGGGAGAATGGAGTCAAAGTATCATTGAATATTCATGAAATGACAAGAAGACTTGTATGTAAAGATTTAATTATACTTCTGACGTGGTAATCATCAATTCGCTAACACAATCATCTTCACAATTATATGTTCTTAACTAGAATAAGCGGTACTTTGCATTAAAATTATTAAATAATATAGGTATATGGATAGCAAGTCTACTTATCTTTCTAAAGTAATAGCAAAAATCGCGATTGCAAATGGAATAATCATAGACGCGATGTTCGTTAACTCTGTATGAAAACATTAAATTTATCTTCCCTGCGTTTATCTTGCAATTAATAATTATCACAACGTCGAAAGTCTCTCTTTTGCATTAAGAAAATTATGATATGAGTATGCATTTTCCATTAATAAAAAAAAAACGGAATAATCGTGAGTAAATATGCATGTTAATTCGCACAATTTATGAGAAAAAAAGAAATGGATCGAGATTGAGCAACATTATAATTAAGAAAACAAATACATGATAATGATTCGGTGTATGAAATGTTTCATACAATAGTGGACTATTACTTCACCTTCGATCGCATACCATAATGTATATCTTTATAATAAAATAAAGTAATAAAATATGATAAGCGTGTCTAAGTCTGACATTTAAAGACAGTGAAAGTACCGTTGCAATCATTTTATAATAGCTCATAATGCACCTGTAAAGTTCCCTTGTTATAAGTATAATAACTATTCTTCCGCTATATTGACAATATTTTCCTTTTAATATTTTTAATTATTTAATTGTATAAAGCACAAAAATAAGAATTGTCATTACCAATCAAAAGACATCAAGATGTAAAAAATAGGCATCGTGTGATATAACTGCTATTGCGATAAAATGTTGAATGCATCCTTTATTCAAATCATACAAGAAGATACGCGCATCCACGTTTCTTTGTGAATCGTCTTGTACACGCAACAGCGCACTTAAATACGCCTCGGTCAGTACGTTTCGACACCAATCGCGTTATTGCAAAGTTCAAGAGTACTTTTATTACTTTCCCTCCCGCGCCCGACCACTTTCACTTCTCCTCTTCCTGCCTTTTTCAGCGCGCGTTGCGCGATTAGCCGCAGAAATGCAGGTATTCGCCATGAAAACTGGTACCGGTCGCACGTGAAATCGATAATCGCCGTTGCCACGAACGACCCAAGTGTCTCGAGATATTGCATTCCGCGGCGGTAAAGGTCGTACCTCTCCAACCAAGTCGTCTGCGTTCGTCGCCACGCGAGCTCTCTCCCTATTTCGACGCGTCTCTCTCGTCGTCGTCGTCGTCGTCATCGACGTGAATCGCCCGCTCGCCTTAATCGTCGCGAGATTTTACCTCGCGCATCTGACCGAACCTTTTACGGCAGAGGAAATTTTAACGAAGACGTGGCTTCATTACGGAAAATATCGCGCATTCGAGGGAATCACATGGGTCCTTTCCAACCGAGACAGGAAACCTACGGCTCGTCGTAAAACGCAGTCATTAGACTGAGGGATCATATAAACGGTCTCTCATATTTTATTCGTGGCGCCTCGTCAAGATTACTGCAGGCGAGTAGTCGCGTAAGTTGTAATTTCAGCTGTAAACCTTGATTCGCAATGTTTTCATACGATTTATACGCTGCGCGAAATTACTGCATCGGCAGTACTTGCAGTTAAGATCAAATATCCTTTAATTAGTAAAAATTTGCATGCAGGAAAATCATTATCAATCTTTTAAGATCAAGTTCAGAAAACGGATAAAACGAGATTCTTTTAATCCCATCAAATTAATTTTATATATCCGTTAAACAAACCGATTAAAATTTATTAACATGCGGAAGACGCAGTTCAGATTTCGTGATTATTTCTATAATATTATAATAATATGTTTTATAGCATCATATTCCATTCTCAGAGATCACTATTTCCTGAAGGCCATTTTCATCAACAGGAAGACACGCATGAAGAACTATAAAGTGTGAGAAAAGATCGAACCGAATCGGATCGAGGTCGATGGCTCTAAGCGTGATCGATCGATCCGATCTGTACTTCGCTTTATGCGCTTCTCGAATTCCATCCATGATTTTTATTGGCCACTTTATTGATCGGCCATGATCCTTATTGCCACATAGATGCAAATATATTGCACGCGCGGGAAACATGCACCTAAATCGTTCGTGAGAAGGTCGAATTCCGAGATCTCGTGGCTTTGCGAGCCTTGAAGTGATCTCATTACAGATGTGCTGTATTTTACACGGCACGCTCCGTCTGTGTAATCCGAGTAACACGATCTGGAAATGGATTTCGTGAAACATAATCCCGTCGAATTCTGATACACCGTGAATTACGATAAATAACCTGATATTACATTATGAAGAAAAAGAAAGTTCCTCAAACAAAACAGGCGAATTTAATATTTCGTATATGTACGTGAAAATTTGAAATATATAAAACGATATTAATAAAAAATTGTTTAATGCACTAGAGATAACGACATTTTACGCATGAGCTATGGCAAATAGGAAGTTCTAATTTTGTAAGCCACAGACAATCCAATGTTATATCCAATTTTATTAAGTCGTTTAGTGCTCACAGTTATCTTTTATAACAAAATCATACCGCAGGCCGAGAGCTGAGGATACCAATGAGAATCGTGAGAAGGGCTGCAACCGCACTCGTGGTCACAGTTTTTTCTCGAGGATAACCACGTGCAGGAAAGAATGATTTTACGAGAGCACGATCTCGCGTTGAAACGTATATAAAGAGTGATTTATGATCGGTGAAGCGGTCGGGACGCAGGAAGAAGATGAGGACGCACCCTCGGTGGTTACTCGATTCTCGACCCTTGAGCTGCGACGCGTTATTTATGCGCAACACACTCGGGGTGTCGTTTTTCAGTCGTGCACCTTTACGGACTTCCTACGTGCACTTTGGTACCGGAGGAACCGCAAAACGAATGTTTGACTTTTGTGGTTGATCTACGTGCCATCACGCCATGAAAAGCATCGAGACAACAGTATGTTGACAAACAAAGATGTGTTATAACGCATAGATATTACATCCAACATAATCATATCATATTTTCATTATTTTCATACAAATTAATATTGTAAATAAATACATCAAAGTAGATAGAAATATGAACATAAAAGAATGGAAACACGTATTATAATTCAAAAAATCAAGCATCCAATTTTATGAGTCAAAAATATAAAAGATACTTTCGTATCTTATATTACGTAATT
Source organism: Solenopsis fugax (assembly GCA_003595255.1). Classification (NCBI taxonomy): domain Eukaryota; kingdom Metazoa; phylum Arthropoda; class Insecta; order Hymenoptera; family Formicidae; genus Solenopsis; species Solenopsis fugax. Next base: position 19,320 of record QKQZ01055612.1, on the reverse strand, counting down.
TTATTTATAATAATCAAAATATTTTTTTCTATAATATAATATAAATTTCGTAGTATTTTCGATTCTTTTTTTCGATTTAAAATAAGATTTATGTTTTACTGCCGCCTGCAGTACATTTTTCTCTATTCAGTTTGAAATACATTTTTTTCAAATATACACTCGAGACCACTATGGCCATAAATACTACCCTAACGGTCCGGAAAATGTTCGATATTCATGATGAAACAAACATTACCACAAAGCGCGTTAGCACAATAGGACATAAAACTTTTGCATCTGTCGTTCTTACTGCCTGGGGAGTGGTATCAACCTGTCGAAAACCCTGCCGGCGCAGTTCGCGTTTAACGCGAAAGTTTACAGCTGTCAGATGATTCTTGGGATGAAAAGCGAGAGCTGCTGCAATCGATAGATCATGTGCATGCACAACAGCGCCAAGAGGCGATTAGGGTGAATAGCCGTAAATAGTTTTCATAAACCGCCTGTTAAATTATTACGGCATCATAAATCTCGCATGATATGTTTACAGATGTACTTTGTTTAGACTTTAACTGTACAATAAAAAATTCATTTCACATCATTTTTTATATCTCATATGTCGACATAGTTACAGTACGATGAAAATTACGCTATGTTATTAATCACGTAAAGAATTTTATAAATTTATTCTCGGCTATTACATGATATCGTGACGGATAATTACAATTGATAAAAATATTGCAGACGAAAATTTATGAAAGTTCACGTGTAACGCTTTGAAGAGAATCCTCGAATTTCAGAGAGAAAGCCGTCGAGTAACTATTCAACCAAATATAATTCAGGTGATTGTGAGGGAATACACGGAAGAGTGCATTATAATTATCGCTTTGTAGTTTGCTACAAGTACCCTCCCTCTTCCGACGTTTAATTCAACGTTACTCGCTCCAGTTAAAGAGCAGAGGCACGAAACATGTGTCGGCATAGCAGCCCCGCTGCATCGAAAAATATAATACAAAAATCACTCTCTCTGGTACGCTCGAGTTTCACTGACTACCATTGTAGCCACACCTGGTAATGGTTCAAAATTAATACGCGAAAAATAAGCGGTGTTATGCATAATACGTTACCTCTCTCTTTATGAGATAAAATATAAATCTAAATTGAGAGCTATTCAACATTAATTATTGCATTTATTTTTTTAGTACTATTTAAAAATATTTGCTGTGAATATTTATAGAAACAGTATTATTACTCAATATTGTTACGCAATAGTAAATTCTTCGTTACATTTTCCTACTCTATTTTTGAACCAATGTGAGCAAAAATATATGTTTCGTCATAGATTCGCCCAGATTTTCTTGCGCTTGCTTAATTCTGCCAACACGATTAAATCGGCCTTTGAGATTGCCGATGCTAGTGGATAGAAATATCGTGTTTCGTATCTAAAAAAGGCGCTGTAACCGACTCTGTGATTAATGATGCAATATAGTGGAATGCGAGGCAACACCATAACAATCGTTACAAATCTCTCGATACAAAATTTATTACATAAATCAATCATTAGTCAAACTGACAAAATCTCGAGTAGAAAAAAAATTGTATTAACTTCGTCGTCTGCGAGATATACCTATTTCCATTTTTAATGTTGTTCTTCGCTTCTTTCCGTTCAACAAAGACTTCCTACATGCCACGAGACAACTCTCGGCGTTCGTCTTGGTTGCATGTGACTTGCACATCCTATGCATCGCTCAGTTATTCTTAGACCGTAAAACGTTTATTTTTCTCAGCTTAAAAGGTTTCAAACTATGGGGCCTGCGCGTACACGCGCTCTAATAACTCGACGATGTTACGCACATCGTTGATGATGCATGTATAGAGGCTATAAATTCTTCAACCAAGATTCCTTCGCACAGTAGTAATGAAATGCATTCGGGATTATTCGCAGGATCTTTCTTATGTAATTCTGTTGCGACGATGATTAATAGTTCGTTACGCAGTCTTCTGATTGAAAGATCATTGATATTTTAATACACCAACAATGAGTAGTAATTATTACCAAGAAATATAGCTTATCTCATCTTTTCTAAAAATACAGAGATCTCACAGATATTAGAAGCCAAACTTTCTAGAAGATGATCAATATCGAAATCTAAGAATAGTTATTGAATTAACAGCAATTTCAATTTAAAGGATTTTGATTAATTAAACTTCACATTAACAATAGAATAAAAATTATTGAAGAATTAAAAAAAACTTATTTAATCAACTTTCATTAAGTTTTATTTAAAAAAAAAAAAAAATATTAGTTCGAAATTTAAATGTCAAAATAACCTATGTTGGAATTCTGGCTTCCAGCCTCGAGGATTTTACACCAATACACCACGTTCATTCATTTTGCGGTAGTAATCTACCTAATCCAAGATCCGAGCTTTTCTAAAAAAGAGGACAACGATATCTTAATCCACATACATTTAGTAACTTGTGCAAACTAAAGATTCTATCTGACTATGGCGTATAAGATAGTGTTGCGATCGAACACATGTATACGTTATTACAAGGTTACGATCGGCAATGTATGTGTTAGATTCGATGATAAGAGTTATATCGGATATGATAAATTTCCATGCGCGCAAGGGTGCCACTAATAGATTGGATCGCTCCAGCGAGTGTCACGATTAGATTATCCTAAAAAATGACGACTAATTCAATTGCCTTTGCGGGCATCATGAAATATTCGTAATATTCGCGTCAGTTAAATGAATATCCTGTTCCTCTACATTATCATTTAAATTATGCATCTAATGGATAATATCACAGTCTCTTCTGGGTTTTGATTATGTAACATTCAATTTTATTTTGTTCAAAAATTTCAATCTATACATATATATTTATTTATTAAATAGTGTATAGCAAACAACTTTATAATTTCACAGTGTTTATCTATTCATTTGCAAAATTTCTTAGAAACGGTTTAACTATTTCAAACTGTATTTTTATCAATAGATATCTAAGGACCTTAGTTCTATTGAGACAAAATCTGAGTCAAATCAGTTGACTCTAAAGAGGTCAAAAATCAAGATTAATAAAACTTTTTAACAAAGTTTTTCCAATTACAACGGTTTTTCACTGCACTATTATATCCGTTACAAAGAATTTATTTATTTATAGCAAATATATGTCAATATTAAATAATTTTAGCAACTTTCGTTATAAATTATTATTCGATGAGAGACATTCAATATTTGGGTTTTAATATTTTGAGATACATTCTCAGTTTTATTTTAACCGAGTGATTACAGATTAAAGGGTGCGAGCAACTCACGATTAGCATAAGTATTAACGGAACATGCACATCTGTTGTTTGACCAATTTGGTGCGGATCAAATGTAGTCGGTCTCGATTCAATCGTGAGTATCGAAGGAGCTATGCTCGCACAGCTGAGGGCTGAAGGCGAGAGTATTGACGTTTACATAAGCGTCTCTGATGTAATTGATCACGAACGCGATGACTTGAACAGACCAATGCGCTGACTGCTGATTGCATTATAGTGCGATCCATCTGACGGTGATTCGCGAAGGAGAAAAAAAGGATACGAACGTAGCGCGCGAGCGTGGGATACAATCAGCTCGCCCTGACTTAATTGTCTAGCGCGAAGCAGCCTGTAATCCGTCTCTGATGGAGCTCGATTTAACGAGCTTCATCGTAGCAAAAAGATCCTGCCGCAATGACCGCGCCTATACGCTACACCATGGAATTCCCAGCCTCGGACAGATAATGCTTTAACGAGTGTCCTGGCGGGTGGGCAGTTACCGCTCCGTGTATCGAAATCAAAAGCATCCGCCGAGTGCACGCAGAGTTCAAGTACAGCGATTACCTAGCATCTATCAGACGACGGCACTGAATTTGTGCCTTTAGTAATAGTGGATGGGGAAGGGACCTGGAGAGAGAGGATTCGTTTACATTAAGAATGGTTCCGCTTCCACTCACTTCCAGCTCGATCTACCTAACTCTCCTGAGGAAGTCAGCTAGTCTTGTATCCAATTACGCTTTCTTTGAAGCATAAGTCTTTAGCCTTAATGCAATTTAGTCCGTCATCATATTCACCTGTATCTACAATCACCCCAAATCGATCGAAATACTATTTTTCATTTTACTGCTCTTTAAAATGTTAGAGGGGTCTGCTGCACCTCGATTGCCTGGGTCGGGTCAATGAACTTCCAACGAAATGCCAAATTACCCGTAACACGTTAAATAGTGCGTATCATCGTAAACACGTGGATGCCGATTTCGAAAGGGAAAAGGACTCGTCTCGCGCGTCACGTTATTACTCCATTGCCTACTGCGGTATATATTTTTTTCCATCAGCACAATGGCGAAGCTTTAACGGTATATTCGAAAACGAATCATTCGCGTACGTCTGCGGCGTGACATACCGATATTGGGGGCCTTAGGTCCGGGTGCGTCGCCTGCATGCCCGATTGCCGTTCATGCGACACGAATAATAGCTAACGGCGAAGTGTATTGCGAACACGCCGGTGTCTGAATATCACGCTTTGTCACGCAAATAAGTACGGGCTCGCACACTAATATGCGCCGTGTACTCGCAGTAGGTACATTTATTACGGTATGCACCGAGAGCGCATCGTACGAGAATCGTACGAGATGCAAGAGCCTCGCACCTAGGAAAATGGGATGATTGATGATCGAGAGTCATTCGTAGCTACGTAGTACTCTGGTAAGCACGATAGAGAATTATTAAGAGAAAGACATTTTTACTGTGCTAAATACTAGGATACGGAGAGAGAAACGGTCAAAATTGTCATGGTCAGGAAGATACCCACGTAAATAATCGTTAATGAATTATGCCACTTCATTTTAAGCGCTTTCATCTCAGCAGCATTTGCGAACTTTTCCTGTTATGATCTTAATGTATAGAAGTTATGTATGTCACAAAATTACAGTGAAATCGCGTGACAATTTTAATCACATCTATCATATCTATCGAGTTTTCACTAAATGACTATAGGTTTATATATACATATATAAGTGATTAAAAAGACATAAGTAAATGAAAGTAGTACGTTTATAAATAGATTTGTAAATAAAACACTTTAAATATTTTCACGAGCTATATATATGCAGTAATGATAAGTAAGCTCATAATTATACACAGATATAATTAAGTGAAACTATATCGACCTTCTATTAATATCTACATTTTTAAATAATTTAATCAATTTTTTAATTATATTTTAAAATAAAAAAATAGATATATTTTCTTATAAATTAACAATTTTTTATTCTATATATGTAAAAATATACAAGATATTATATCTTTATCAATCAATTTTATTATTTTGAATTCTATGTTTGAGAATGAAGTTACATCCTTTTACATTGATTTTTATCCATCGATAACTGCAAAGTTTCATTGAGAATCGCAAAACATCTTGAATACCTGTTCTTTCAGTCCCATTTCTTTCTTGCATGCTTTATACAGAAAGATCGAATCATGCTAGTCTTGATCTTAATATACACCTCCTTTTTTAGTCGCCGCTTGTGACAGGCTTATCTGACTGAATAAATTCCTGTGGTTCGCCGCCTTCACGTTTCTTTCTCTCTCCTCCTCGTGATACGAATCTCTCGATCATTGTCCCATATATTATAATATCGGCATCAGGCATCCTGTTTGACATGTGACTCGATTCGTGCGCACATTAATTATCGTCGATATGCTGTCAATAATCAATAGATAATAGTATCGCCCACACAGCGCACGCGATCGGGAACAGAAACACGTAGGATCTTTTTCTTTTTCGCCAACGCTTTTCTTTCACCTTGGTATTTCGTAAACGTCCCCGAGCGTACTTTTTCAATGCAAATTAATAATGCAAGTGTCCGAGATTTCATAAATGTTAATGCCAGATGCTATATGGAGGCGTTCTGTTGGTAGTTAGATAAAATGCTAGGTTTATGTAAAATTTTTGCGTTTTCGTAATCGCATGCCCACACGGAAAGAATAATTTTGCTGAAAATAATTATGTTAAATCATTTTTAAAAATAGTATCGGACGTTTAACTTGATTGCTAGAATTATTTGCAGCAACATTATCGTATTTAGGCATCCCATATAATTATTTTGACGACCCAGTATAAAATTATTTTCTGATCTGTATCTAGTTAACTTTCTAAATGCTGCAATAAAATTGTTCTTTCCATTGTGCATAACTAACGCGTGAACAGATATGTAAATTTTAAATCTCTAGACACCTTGAAAAAACATGCGGATCGCCAAAGCTGATCTGACGTTAAAGAATCACTACAGGAACAAAGGTGCTTGTAACATAGGCATCTGCGAATAATTATACACAGCGCGGTATTACTCATAAACGTTTTTCTGAAGCCACACGTCATTTCAGCGGGATGCTGCGCGTGCATGCACACGCTATATTTATCGCGACAGACGGACGAATGCGTGATAGAAATGCCGCGGGACCTTCTCGTTAATTAAACGTAAAATCGACGGGGGACTTACTTCGACTGTTCCATCCTGGAGAACGAAAGCGAAAGGCCAAACCGTCGCGGCGAGGAGATTGTTTCGAAGGATAACTGGCGTACCTAGCGATACCTATATATTATGCAATTGCACCGGTCCGGCAAATTGAACGTGAATTTAAATAGGGCTCGAGCGGTGTACTTGATCTCTCCTGCGTGTATTTACGCGAGGAATGGCCATCTATTGCGCGAGACGTAATAAGAGCGTCGAGCGTAAATGACAGCTTACATTGCAAATGAAGTCATTTTCTTCGAGCAATTCTTCAGACTAATCCTTGCTATTTTATTCGATGATCTCAAGCAACATTACTCTACAACTTTATACATAGGGCAATGAGAGACTTTATTCTTTTTAATATACTGTAAACGCATCAAGATACGTCGACGCATATATAACGAGATATATTATGAACGAAAGTGGTGAAATGCTTTCAGATTTTGGTCGAAAATTACGAGACCGCGTCGGCCGAGGAAAAATATTTTCTTGCAGCTTCCATGCCGGACCGATGATCCGCGAAAGGGCGATGCATCGGTCGAGTTGCATTACGCTGGCGCCGTTTCGAGCTCGCGGTTAATCATACGGTATTATCGTAGTCACATAGGAACCTTCTGTGATACGCGCGAACATTTACCTTGAAATAGCACGGTGACGTGCACAATTAAAATGCGCGCGAACGGGTGCAATTCCGCGCGACAGCTGCGGCCGTTGGTACGCAAAAGGGAGGACGAGGACTGTGAGAGGAAAGCGAAAGAGAATAATGGCCGGGGCAATATACGGAGGGCGCAACGCGGAGGAGAATGTTGACCAGGCGCAACGCTAAAAATATATGAGCGAAAGACGATGAACCCCGCGCCTCCCTCGGCAAACGTTGAATGTTGAATCCGCTTTTACCCTCGAAATTATTCGGCGCACCTTTGACAAGGAATTTTTGGCGTGCGTACGAGGCGGGTTGAACAAGGGAGCAAAATTCCAGCGGCCTTAGCTTCAAATAGCTGTTCTCGTACGCAAGCCCTCAAATATAGTACGGAGGTAATTCGAAAGGAATCTCCAGCAGCGGTGAAAAATGATTGCTCGTTACCCCCGTTTACTCAACACATTAATCTGCAAATCCCAACGTTACGGAACGGGCTACTGCAACTGCAACTACACACACATCGTATATCTTGAACTCAAAGAGTTTTTATAAACAATGGACATAGGGATATAGCCTGAAATTAAAACACAAACTTTACAAGTTGTGCGAATAATCTTAACAAAAATTTTAATTAACTTACAACAGAGACACACATGCATATATTTATCGTCAAGAAAAGATTCTCTTTGTTTCCACGAGTCTATAATAAATAGAAATAAAAATCGCCAACGTTAGCAGAGATCATGTGAGTGAATGCTTTCATGACAAATTACTAAAAATATCGATCGGTTTCGAGCAATTACTGGGTCTTGATTAAAAATTTAAAAGAATTTTTTTGAAAGAATGTATTAACAAACAGTAATTGCTCAGAACCGACCGATATTTTTAGTAATTTGCATTGCAAACAACGAGCGAAATATCTTTTGCTTTCATGACAATTTTTTTAACTAAATTTCAGAATCGTTTCAAGTTTAAGCCGGAAGTCTTGGTAAAACTTTATATTTCATGGTTGCGTGACTGACAGATATGACATATTGCGAATTTTTGCGCGACGCAGAAAGTTACCGTTCAATTTCAAGAAAGACAGTGCAGTGTCCTATGTTATGCAAAAGTTCGCGACATACATTCATTCCCGCTTATGTATTCGCGTATAATCTCATCAAAAATAATACGGATCTCGGAATAGGTTCGCCGAGAACGCAAACTTGTTCGCATGACAGCCACGCACGTAAAGAGCAGTTTGACACAAAGGGTCGATTAATATAAAAATGAAATTGCGATGCAATTAATGCAGTTGCGTATATCGCGTAAGACGCAGCGCAGCGATGTAACACGATTTCACGGCGGGTGCATTTTTGCCCGCGATGAATCACGCGAGTCATGTTGTTGCGTAATTCGAAATTACATTCAGTAGGTAATTGTATAGCGTATCGATAATAGCGGACGAGCGATTGATCGACGTTTTCGCCCGTTATTAGGCTATAATTATATGCATTACATAGACGTATTTTAAAGACGCCGCCTATAAGTGCGTAGAATATTAAACGCTTACAAATTACGAAGAAGTAAGTAATTCTGTACATTTATTATTTCCGGAAGTTCGTGAAATTATAACGGCTGATCGGATAAGAATCTTCCCTGCGAGAGAGTAATTATTCGGATTTTTATCTAACGAATTAATAATAAATGAATTAATGATCGTTTAAATTGTAACGAAGTTTGGGATACCAGATTAAAAAATTAAAATAATAAATTTAAAGCGGATTAATGTTCTTTTGAGAAATTACATTGCCTATAATGACTGTATTTACAACATCCTCAGTTTTTTTATACATGAAGATTAGATTTTAACATGCAATTTCCATGGAATGTCGCTGAGCACCCTCCCTTAATTCCTATGCAACTGGCGAACATTATCTTCCAGTATCGAGTGTTTCCTCGGTTTTTCTACCAATAACATCTGTAATTTCCTTCAACATTCAAGATGTTTCTGGTTTTTACCGCAGCGCATTGAAGGAAGTATATAAAACCCCGGTCTAGTGACCGCGATCTGTTCGGATCTTTTTCTCCTCGCAATGGAGCAGTGGAAAATTTGTTTTAAGATCTTACTTAACAAGATAATTATTCCGTATAATTGCTATGAAATTTGAAGTGAGGTTTAGTATAAACTTTGTAATTTTATTCTTTTCTCCTACTTAAAGTAATAAACTTCAAAGAGAAGTTTTACTTTATTTCTCCTGAAACTCAGTATATGTAACTGGATACGTACTGTTGTACGTAACGATTTTATACATGTAACTTCAATTTTTACAAAGTTAACCAGTTGCACAATTACTGGAAATGGTCGTTTTACGGGTATTAGAAAGTTCCGCGAGTAAATCTGCTGTCGAAATCGGCGAACGTACAAAATGACACTTAAAACGCTTGACATTTACTTTTCCCCGTAATACATCTCGCGCTCTCGGCTGCCAATTAGACGCTTTTCAACGTGAATTTTCCCCCCGAGGCAAATCTCTCGAGGGTCCGAAATCCAAGGCCTGCCAACACGGATTTTCTTCATCCATCAGGAAATTAATCCGGAAATAAACCTATTGTCGGGTGCGTGCTAATCCGGCGTACCAAGTTTTGTTATGCTTCGTCGGATTCGCACTATTCCGTTCGATAGAACACGCTCCGGAGTTGCACGTCAATGGATTCGCGGAAGCTAAGAGCGATCGTATAACCGTAGAAGCGGATACGCGAGCCGGCCGAAGCGGACGATTCGATTACTCGAAGTTATCCTAGCGTCAGCGGTACCGTCAGCTTCGTCTACTGCTATCGGTCGTTATTCGTAGAACCTCGTAACGGTCCCGTGATAAAAATGTAGGAATAGCATTGCACCATGTACGTGCGCCATAGGACAAAGTGAAAGTCACGTACAAATAAATAAATGCACGTACGTAAATGTATTCTGTGCCGTGAAGAAAGTTATCAAACTTGCTTTGATTGAAATATTAGTATAAAGACGTCGTTGCTTAATATCTTATTTATTTTGAAATAAATATTGTCAATAAAAAGAAACACTCCATACAAAGAAACTGAAAAAAATCGCTGAATTGAGATAACATGATACGCCTGTTTTTTTCGGTCTCGTGTTTTCATACGTTATTCAGCAAAATATATCTGCATCGTACGATCTTTTTGCGACATAACTGTAGTACCGGATAATATTTCCGAACGGTCATAATAGATTTACGAAGGCCACAAACAGAATCAGGTCTCACATTTTCCTTGATAAGAAAGCGCTTGTCTGTTAGTACAGTTTTTGCAATGTCGAATGAGCTAAATAACGGAGAACGTAGTTTATATATTTCTTTGTTGCATCGGTAAAGGAAAGGCGGCTTTCTTCGGAAACGTCAGAACGATTGACAAATTTCTTTGTTTAATATCAGCACAACACATAGAGCCGATATAAAATGATATGAAGGAAGTGATAAGGCACGTAACACTTGCCGAACCAGAAGGAAACCGCATGCCACTATACCTACGTAAAACTTTCTCCTGATCAATCATCCTTCTGACCTGATTCACGTAATCCATTGTCTTTGTTCAATCTCGCAAGATGTTCCTTCCACAAAAGAAAAATGCATGCTTGTGTAAAAGATTAACAATTGGGTTTATTACGGGCAGAAATAGCCGATGAATCCGTCATTCGTTACGTCACTTCGCAATTTCGCTCAAAGACCATACTGAATGCATTGTATGTTTGGCGTTAATGTAGCTCCCATACTCTTTTACAGTACATTAAACCGAACGCATTTTCTTTATCGGCATTCCGTGATGCACCCACGGATGAGAGATTATTCTCCTAGGAACGGATGTGAGATTATTCTCGTTTGCCCGATAGTCTTCGCGTGAATACATTGTGGCGCACTGAAGTGAGACACATAAATCTCGAAACCCAAACAGAAGAAATTATAATTCAACAGTTTTACATTATTTTAAACAATTCTAACATAGTAAAAGATTGTTAAAATACATTCAAAATAATAGCACGAATTTTTTCGAAAATAAAAACTAATGTAAAGCATAACAATATACAATATTTGACATGTAATTTCCGAGGTTTTAATTTTCTTTAGGATATCGAGGATTAACAGAACGGTGGAAGGTAAAGAGACATATTAAGGTCGGAAGTCGCAGAAGTGCAAGTCGAAGAAGCCTTTAGCCTACACTAAACGCGATCGCCATCAACAATTACGTCATATCGATGCGGACGCATTTTGATGCTATTATGTGATATTCGAGAAGTATCACGTGTTATATCGTAAAAAAAATAACGTATTTAAAATAACTGCATTAAACAAATTTTTTATGTATTTTATTTTAGTAAATTAAATATGACGTTAAATATATTACACGTAGTCAAAAGTTTTGCATAAAAGCGATATTCCACGTTACTGCGATCATGGTCGTGGGAACGTTTTTCCCATGATCGTTCGAAGGGCACCCACCAAAAATTGAAAGTGGTTTCAAACTGGATCGGAACGTTAGACCGGTCCTCTAGGAGCAACGCGTTATTTTGCTTCGGTCACGAGATACTTCATTGGCCCATTAACATTCCACGAATGCGTGGCCCGCCAGTCAGATTTGCATAAAGTTCTGCAGATCTCTGACGCCAGGATCATATACCAGAATAAACGGCGATAAGCATAGACACGTGGATGACCATTTTACTGGTTTAGTAACCTGAGACTTTAGCATGTACAACGTGGTTATTCTGTTTAGGTCAAACATTATATTTTTATTCGATAAATTCGCCGCAGATTTTTTAAAACGTTGTTTAGCAGTCTCTTTATAAGATGCTGATTTGCATTTGATACAGTTGTGCAGCAAACCTTCATTGAGATATAAGCATACAAATTATAACAATTTTATATACTTTATACTAATACTTTAGAACTTTTTAAGCACATTTTGCATAACAAATTTTTAAATATGTTTTAAATTATTCAAAAGATTAATGTAAATTAATATTAAATAGCTCTTTATATAAAACTTGTTAAAAATAATTAATATAAAACAAATTCAATATTCCGTTAATACAATAAAATTAAACTAATTACAATAAAACTAATTAAACTTGATAACAAAAAATTAATTCGTTTAAATGTAGATAAAAATTTTAAATACAAAAATAAAAAAAATTTGTTTTAATAGAATAAAAATATTACTAATAATCGAAAAAAGCTGTAATTGTCAAAAGCTGTGATGTTTCATTGTCGAATTTGTTATACTTATTTATAAAGAAATATGATTAATTGTTAAATTCTCTATTCTTCAATATGCTACTATCATTTGTTATTTATAAGAGTATAATTACGATATTTACTCAGAGTTACTACATATTTTATATAGTAGGTCAGAACTGTGTTTAATTAATCGTCCGCATTCATTTCAATAGCATAGCGGCATGTATATATACGAGATAGCATATGATTCTAGGTTTAAATGATGACAATTAAAAAAAATACTTGCTTCGCTCCAGTACGATCACGAAGAGTACGCATGGAGGATCGACAACATGTAATTGACTTTAATGAAATAATTTTTGTTTCATATATTTAACATGCGATTTGTTTTGCATGTGCAATATGCGAAGACAAACATTGTACTGTGCAAAAATCAGAAAAGATATTGAGTAATTCTATACGATTCTGCGAAATGTCAACTTTACATATTTTTAGATTGGGATAATACAGTCTCTGCAAAACAGCTCATCGTCTTGTGATGTCACGCATAATTTTGCATTATCGAAGAACCTGTTTCTGCTGATTGTGGTACAATAATACGTAGTTAAGAAAAAGAACAAATCAAATACAGATTAAACGAATGAAATATATATTTATTCGTATTTTAATCCACGTTATTAAATTATACTAACTTTACACTTTATTAATTAATTTTATGATTTTTTTGTGTTTCTATCCTGCATTTCGTTAAATAAAACCGAGATGTCATATTGCCATATCGTCATATTAAAGCAATCTTAGGTCTGTATAAGAATTATTATCTATATCAAACTTTTCACATATTGTAGATATATAAGTTATTCAATAAAATTTCGATTAAGATAGCAATCGTCACAATCGGCATTTGAGCACATCAATAGATAACAATTATGACGCACTCGATAATGAGAACAAATAATTCCGAATATTCTTTTTTTCGCGAGGCAAAGAATAATTCCTGATAGAATTATGACTAAGAAAAGATAAATAGTTGTCGCAACTTTATTGCGTTTAGATATTCGATCTGCGAGCGAAAATTTCAATACAATGGCAGAAGAACATTCCATTGCAAATGCGTGCACTATCGGGGTACGCTTTTAATGCCTCGCGTTTACCGACGATAGCGTCGCTTCGTAATGCACCGAGCGCAGTCCTTATTAGCAACATTAGCGTACTCGCCGGTGATAAGACGCATGCCAATGCAGATAACAAACTTAAGGTCGCTTTAAGCCACGATCACTGCTCAACAATCGGCTCTTTAAGCGTGTTTGCGAGCTCGACGCAATACGCGATTCACCCACGCATTTGAAATCAAGTACACGTTCCCCGCAAAGTAGGTATTATGTCGAGCCGGTGTGTCCGAGACACGTCGCCGGGTGCATGCGTGCGTGTGCGTTGAGAAGATGTATCAGTCTCACCAGGTAAATTCTAGCTCCGGGTCGTGCCACTCGCCAACGCATGCATCGACACAAGTCCGGACACGGACACACGCGAAAGACGATTCGTTATCTCTGACGTGCGTCCCTCGATGTTTCGAAGAGTATCGAGAATTACACGCGAAAACTTAGATAACGCTTCGCCGAACGAAATTGGAATGTCGAAACACGAGGTATTTGTGAAAATAAATATCGCGCGTGTCCGAAAAAAGACAATGTAATAAAAAATAACTATCGAATCGATACGATTAGATAGGTTTTTGTCAGGAGAAATTTCGTACGAATTTCCAGTTGCGATTTTTATTTAGCCGATCGTTTCAGAATAATGACTGGACGAGTGTTGATAAATAATCGCATTAAAAAATATTTTGCCAAATAAATTAACAGTGATAATCGACGATTTCATTTATAATAAAACTGTCTTTAATGAAACGGTGATAATTTACGATCGTAATGAAGCAAAGACATTCGCCGCACGGAACAAGTTTGCTCCCCGTTAAACTTTAATTAAAGTTCGCGCAAATACTGGGGTCTGATAATTATGCGTTAAATTAACGAACCAGAAGCTCCAGCCATCACGATCGAGCCGATACGACATGTGAAAAGGTTAAAATATGTAAGAGGTTAATGGATGCGCGATCGCGAACCTCTCGCAACGTGTCCCGCGCGCATCCCCATGCATAAATTCAAGTGCACATTCTGAGCCGGTTACCAGCGCGCGTTTGCGTCAAGCGCGAGGCGAAGACTCGCGCGCGTCCGTCAAGTCGCGCCAGGTAAATTCCCGCTCAGGTCGAGGCACTCGCCAACGCAAATACCCGAAGGAGCTTTGCGCAACAACAGACGAGATCAACTCGCATTTAAATACCACATCGAGGCGCCCGCGTGGGTGCATCGTAAAGGAAAACGCGCGGGGATCGCGGAGTGATCTTTGCGATTGTCACGCGACGTATCGCCTTGCATGATTTATTCGCACGTGGAAGACACGCGCTCTGAATAGCGCGGACATACCACCTATCCCCGAGGCAGTCCGCGGGAAATAATGCATCTCGATTTGCATCCATTCAACGACCGAGGCAGATTCGAGACAGACGCGCAGAGCGTAACGAGACAGTTCCGCGTCTATTCGAGCGATGCAGAATGCAACCGGCTGTTCAAAATTGTGCGCGGTCAGCCACTCTTGCACACCGTGAAACACGCTCGAGATCGCGGAAGCGTCGAGCCGGGCTTGCGTATATCGGCGACGATATTTCATCGTCGGACGAGTCGCGCTATCGCGAACGTTTGTCCCGCAAAAATTCGTTATTTTCTTTTTATCCCAAACCGGCAAACGTGTTTCCGGGTTACTCGCAGCGGATTATTATAAATCACGAACTGGTAAAACAAGTTCCAAGCACTCGCTAATAATTACCACCTGTTACATAGATACGCGGTAAAATGATACATCATTGTATCGAGGACGCGCGATGTCAAGAGAATTTTAATTTGTCAGAACGTTGAATTATTAAGTCACTTAATATCCATAATCTAAAAAAGTATTTATAATGTAAACGATATTCTGATTGGGAAGTGTATCAACACATTTGAATAATGAGAAAGCAGATCTTTGTGCTCAATAATTTTTTAGGTGAATTTAGAAACATTTACAAGATTCCCCAAACTGTGTGCCGCATACTTGCCGAACTTAAAACACAGCTTTTTAAGAAGAACCTAGAAATGTAACATTACGAAAATTAAATTGCTAATTAATTTAATAATTTTGAAACATTTCTATTATTCTTCCTTTTCCCGAAAAAAAAAAAAAAAATTTTTTAACTTAAGAAAGATCCAATTAAGGAAAATGAAAATTGGCAAAGGTCAATTCAGTAATAATTCCATAAATTAAAGAAACGATAATTTTAAGATATGTTTACATATCGTGCATCATAATAATTTTTTGGAAAGTATTTATTTCACGATCTCTCTTTTTATTTACTTATTGTGTCAATAATGGTAGACAGAATTCTCTTTCTCTCTCTCTTGTTTATATATAGGTATTTTTTTCTGTTTATTTTATTTTTATATTCTGTTTGCTTATTTTGTTTATCTTTACTTTATTATTAGTTTGTAAGTTAAATAACTATTCTCTTTCCATTTGTTTATACACATCCGTCTGTCCTTAGAGGGCTTGCCCTAGGGCAGTAATAAACGCTCAATCAATCAATCAATCAATCAATCAATCTCTCTCTCTCTCTCTCTCTCTCTCTTTCTCTCATAGTCTTTGCGAATAATAGAAAAATTTTTATTGCAGTCAACTCGCTACCGAAATTAATAACTTCTTGTAAAGTCGAGTGTCTACAAAAGATTCACTCACGTTCAATCTGGGCACCGAGGCCGATCTGCCATTGATTCTTCTGCGTCTTAGGATTCTCGCTCGCTCACGATCTCTCCTGGTGCACCTGCCGTCCTGCCGGGGCACCTGGCCGATTTGGGGCGCGTCCTCGAGAGATCGCACCCCGAGCAGAACGCAACCTTCGTTCTCGCGAACGCCTGCCAGCGTGGTGCCGCAGTTCCGCATTCCATCGGCACTCGCGTCTTTCGTTATTGTACACTGCGATAGGTCCTCGGTGGACCTCGAGGACGCTCTCGAGCCTGGCCGATGTCTCTTTCGTTCGATCACAAAGGACGAAGCTCTCGCGCGCCGTGCGAGATCGACCTGCGGCGCGACGGACCGCCTAGCGATCAACTGCTCCGTTTTCGTCACGAATTCTTGCGGTCTGCCGGACCGTGATTCGATCTTGGAACGATATCTGATTGCCTGAGCGCCGTCGGTGACGTCGTAATTCGACGGGGGGCACACACCTCGCTCTAAGGATGAATTTCCCAAGTCGGGGTGCTCTTTGGTATCCTTCGTCGACTCGTCGCTTTGGTTCCTCGAACAATCATCCGCGGGGATCTGCTGTTCGCCGGTTCCAGGCGCGGAGACGCTCCTCCTCAAGTTGCGTCTTCGCGCCTCGATCCTGGACGCCTGAATGGAGCGCGTTAACGTGTCGCGATACTGCGGATTCACCACGGTCGTATGCCCATCCTCCTCCACGGTGTTTCCGCGATCGACAATCTCGCCCGGAGCTCCGGACGTCGTCGTCCCGCCAATCTCTCGATGACTCAAGATGAAACTCGCGCTTCTTCGAGATCCCTTGAACGCGTGAGCATCGTGAACGATTCGCGAGGGACCCTTCCAGGACTGATTTTTGCGAAACTCTCGCGGCTTTTCCGGCGACTCGACTTTCCCTTCGATGCCCGATAGTTTGTCGACGTACTTGTCGACCTCCCGCGCAGTCGCGCCGTTGTCCTCGCGACGCTCCACTTCGTTGTCACCGTTGGCTCCACGCTTTTCGGACCACGGCGACGTCGTCGTCTCGCGCGCTTCGTCGACGTCGACGCACTGACGTACGGAGATCAGACGGCAGCCGCCGTCGTCCCCACTATCTTCCTCGCTGATATACATCCGAAATAACTAGACGTCGAGCGTCATCGTCGCGCTGCGACGCGACGTTTTACCACGAAACGCAACGCGTCGACTTCCCGCCTGCGGCCAGGAAAATCGCCGGCTCCTCGGGATCTCTCATCTTTTATCGCTTCTTTCCACGGAAACGAACGGCGATCTCGCGATTTGTCAAAATATTTTTACGCGTCGTTTCGCGGGAAATCCGTCTGTAGTCCACACGCAGATTCGAATCGCGAGGTCAAGTCGAACCTGCCGAGACGTCCGTGACAATTATTATTTATGACGGGCTTTCAGGAAATTCTTATGCAGTGCTTTTCCTCGATCCCTCTTTCAAGCTTCGAACGTCAGAGTTAGACGGCGTGTGCCAGTTGGCTATTAATTAACGTCTCAGCGTGACGTCCCGTGTCGGTCGAATGTTTGAGCGATCTTCCGTATAATTAGTTGGGAGGAAAGCAATTTTCCTTTCAATGTCATTTCTATTACTGTACAACAGTCGTCTTTTTGGATGAGTAACGTACAGACTAATTCAAGAGCCTGAGACTAGAATCGTAGAAGTAATTAGCACGCGCCTTTTTTTCAGCGCATAATGTATGTTATTCCATATAAACGTCACCGTTGATGTTTTGATCAAGGAATAAGCCAAGAATCATGACTTAAGGAATTATGTAATTAGAAAGGATTGAATACATCCTAATTGTTCACGGTAATTTACTTACGAAACGGAAATCTCGCGGCGTTCTCAGGTTTTTTTTGAATATATTCTCACTGAATATTCGAAACCTTCTCTCCGTTATACTCGCGGACACATCCGGAATAAGGCCGCTTGTACATTCAAGTGCGAATTTCCATCGGCATTCGTGCCACGTCGAGTTATGCACCAGAAACAGACACAGGTGCTTTTACAGACGTAAATCATAAAGTAATGGTCTTCGCTCTTTACAATTAGCAGACGAGCATTCGACGGGAATTCTCGCGATAAAGCAAGAATCTTGAGGTTCTCTCTGAAATCGAAGGTCCAAAAATGCCACACGTTACGAATCGTTTTCTTCAACAAGAACTCGCTCTTGCAAATCTTGATGTATTTTTTTGTTGTGTATATTTCGCGATGTACGTTGTTCACTCCAGGATCGCCTTGCGTGAAATTTAAGAGGAACAATATATTTCGACCAATGCAATTAAGACGAGGGTTCTAAATTTAATGAGTTCCGTTGCAAGGCAATTTGTCCTTGGGAAAATCAACGTCACGCGATCGATCTTCGAACATGAGCCTCGTATGCGAAAGAGATAGGGGGAGACAGCGCGTTCTGCATCGCGCGTAATTGCATTACCGTAATTAGTGCTCGTTAGATCTCTCACGATACCGTCTGGCGCAGCATCGGAGCATCGTCGTAGTGAAGAATCATTACGTTACACGATACATCGCAAGTGGCTCTTATAAACGAAAGTTACTTGTGAGTGCAGATCAATTCCGCCCCTCGAAAAGTAAGATGAAGATCGATGAAAATTGTCGGAAAAAAATACAATCTTCTTGCAAAAGAAACCCCACAGACGACAGTTCAAGTTAACACCATCATCAATTCGCAACACTCGCGTGAGAGCCTTGCCGAGTGAAACATTTCACATTTTACCAATTATAATATCGTGTCTTCCTTTCCTTTATTTTTTATGCTTTCGCGTTCAAGGTGGATCAATGTGACGTCTTCGGAAGGGAAAGTACACCCTGTTTCTCGCACACCGAGAGAATTCTCCGTTCTTTCTTTCTTTCTTTCTTTTTTTCCTTCGATTTTCATCTCAATCGATCACTGACGACGAGCGGTGGTTCGCGCCGCTTAGCGTAGGTCGGACACGCGCGAGCGGAAAAAGAGACGCACAGGCGTCGAGCGCCGTTGGCCTACTGCGCCGGCACCTAATCCCATACAGCCGGCGCGGTGCGCGCGATACGGCACGCCGCGTGCACACAAACGT
>QKQZ01055611.1:0-11586 GCA_003595255.1 Solenopsis fugax | reverse complement strand
AACCGTTGCAAACTTTTATCCGACACATTTTATCATTAAGTTGCTTGTTGAAAGTAAACTTGTTTTATGATTAACGATCATGAAAATGGAAAGATTTATAGATTATCAAAAACATCAAAAACATCAAAGACATAAAAACAATTTTTAATTTTTATTTTTAATAATAAAAAGAATAAATAAACTATAAAAATGTTATTAAATAAAAATATAATCTTAGTTACACAACTTTCATATGTGCATAGCTTATTTGAAGTATTAATATTAACACATTTCTAAATTTCATTTACTTTGCGTATGTCCGATATATCCTTAAGAATCTATAAAAGAAAATAGGGATTAAAAAATCATCATTAAAAAAAGTTGACTTTGACGTGATTTTGAAATGATCTAAGGCCAACATGCTACGCCATCTTATTTTTCCTAGAAAACCATTGAACTTTAATTGAAACATTTTTTCATGAAGGGCTTATTTTTTAATTATTTGCGATTTGTTATGTAAATCGCTTTGTGTGTGTGTGTGTGTAATTTTTTAATATTGTATCGCATTTTAAATTAATAATATTTGTTACGCAATAATCTGTTGTATATTATATAAAAGTTGGTAAAATGTGAAAATATGTGGCAACGTGATATGCATTTGGTGCAAGGTTTGCAGCGGTTTAGTAATTTGTCATTGTCGAATGTGTGTGTGTTCAAAACGGCAAAGTAATTGGAAATTGGACTCGCCGAGAAATGTGCTGCGTAATACCTTTTTTATGAGCTACAAATGTTCTTTCAGTTGCAATAAATTCGCAGAAAAGTGAATTCATGAAATGTAATTGGAAAAATTGGTTTCTTAGATTCTCTTTATTTCTTCTGCATTTGATAAGTATATTAAAAGAAATAAAACTATTATATATATGTGTGTGTGTGTGTGTGTGTGTATTATTATAACATATAATTACATCCGATCAGCTAAACTACAAGACTCGATTGGTAATCAATTGGTAACAAAGACATGTTAACTTATTACATTAAATAATAAATGATATATTTACATTGTATATAATATTGTATATTTATAATATCTCAGACAACATCGTATCTAAAATTGAGACAGAAGGCGTTTTAATAAAGACTGCATCTTTTAAACATCATATTATAAGACGTCTTTAATACGTCTCATGTTCCTGATTTTAGATAAGCACGCTGTCTGGGATTCTATATTATATATTGTATTATAAATATATGTATAAATTATTCACACATATTATAAACATATAAATATCTAAATAATATACACAAATTATAATTAATTAAGAAAAATTTTGAATGGAAAAAACAGAAACTTAATTAGAGTAGATACCTTTTTAATCGAGCGTAACATGTGGTTACGAATTCACTTTATATACTTCGCGCATGTACATTAGATGCGTGCGCTGGCGCGTAGAATGGAGAGTGGCATAGAAAATTCGGAGAGGGGATAACGCGCGAACGATCGCGATGACGGAGCGCGCGACAGTGTACAGCGAGCTGCTGATACGCGCGAGTTCGCTTCGTACCGCGTCTTCTGCTCCGAAAATTGCGCGACCACGTGGTTCGCTTTTCTATAAGATTCTTACTTTGTATCGTTATACATATCGCTAATTTACGTGGCGCTCGTTTGTAAATCAAATCGCATGATTCATTTCATTGCAATTTAAATCTACGTTTACGAAACTTCTTCAATTTTCCGCAGTACTGTAAAAAAAATACAAGTTCGTAAGATATTTGCGAGTGCGATTTTTGTGACTAATTTTTTTAAGCGTGCATCTCTATATATTGACAAAGTTTGGCTGCGACGTTACAGAGAAGGTGTGTGATTATTCCAGAATTTTTATTTCTATTTTTTATTGAGTAAATAAGTTTTTAAATCTGTGTATCTACAATCTTGTTAAGAGATTAAAATGATCATAAAACAGATAAAATATAAAAACCTGCGAAAGGATTTTGCAATAGTATAGAAATAGGGAATATATTGCAACGCGTTTCTTTTGTGTTTATATAAATAAGTATGAATGTTAAAGTTAAATTCTTTTTTCATCTCTGAAAACACATTTCTTCTTCGATATTTAATTATATTATTCTCTATTTCTATTACTAAGAAAAAGTTATTTGATTAACTTTAATAAATTAAATTGTTTAAATTTTTTAACTTAATTAAATTTAATTCAAATATTTATGTATTTAAGTTAAAAACTTGAAATAAAGTTTTGTAAAAGTATTTTTGTATTTTGTAAAAAAAAATTTTATGTGAATGAAAAATATTATAATTATGTTATTTTATTAATAAGTTACAAAAGTGTCTTGCACAAATTTATCGTTTTTCGATATATTTATTTATAATATACTTTTATTTTAATAAACATTAACAAAAGATTTTCAAAAGAGAGAAAACTTTGTATATACAGATAATTATTACGAAATACATATTCTACGAATTATTTAGAAACAATTAATCTGTTCTAAAATTTAACATATTGATGAAAATTAATTAAGTTTTTATTTAAAATTATTGGTTTTATCTTGAAATTCAATTAAAAATTAAATATTGAGCTATATAAAGTGCTCCATGATAAACTGATCGATTCAATTTGTAACTCTGTTACAAATACAAACGCAATTATTGTATTTGATATTCGAAGAAACTTTTATTTCACTGGTTATAAAGACAATGAAACTATAAATATAAAATATAACATTTTAAATACAAGTTTTATTAATAACGAGAGTATTTTCTCTCAGAATTTATCCTCAAAATTTATGATAATCAGTGAGACATTTCGAAAAATTTTATGTTCTGTCTAATTTATTGATATCGAGCATAATATAATACAAAAATACCTTTGGTTAAATTTTACTAAAATATGTTTTATATTTATTCTTCGAAATACTATCCTACAACTACCTTGATTTTGAGGAAAAAATTTTAAGAGGAAATTCTCTCCATGTATTTATCATTGAAATGTCGCATGATTAATTCACGAAGAAAATGATACATTAACCGTCGTTAAATAATTCATGGGAAATATACGTCTTACGTAAAGTAACATATGTTTATTCATATTTTAATTACGCAATGAAAGTCTTTTTAAGTACTCTCTCTCTCTCTCTCTCTCTCTCTCTCTCTCTCTCTCTCTGCAAAAGTAATTAGATCTCCCCTTCTCTTGATATTCTTTTCTTTGAGAACGCGTATATTTTAAATGCTATCTTTATCTAAGAATACTTTAAAATATGTAAAGAGTATTATTTCTTAAATTTTTTAAAATAAGTACATAAACATATATAGCTAGATATATGTAAAATTTCTTTTATTTGAATAAAAATACATCTTTTAAGACATAATAATTATAACATATTGTTTTGCGTACTTAATGAATGATATAAAACTATAAACTTTATGATAAAATTGATCTAATAAATTTATAATAAAATAAACACAATTAAAAGTTAAATTAATTAAATTAATAAAGTTAAAATTAAACTATTATTAATATTAAATTATTACTTATGTACAACGTCTATATTAAACCGAATACAGAATCTAATACATATGAAACTTTACACACACACACACACACATATTAATGCGATTATGACATTATAATTGTGAACTGTTGTAACGACAAGTAAATGAGATAAATTGAACTCTGTCTAAATTGAAATAGAAAATTCGCGTTACATTACGAAATTACAAACTGTGTTTGTTTCGACAATTGCGGTCTGCCGCGATAAACCGCGTAATAACGTCAATTTGCCGGACGACGAGCAACGATAAAAAAACTTATTCTGAAGTTTGTCCATGAAAATAATAACATAGAAAATGGTTAATTGAAAAATTCCAGCATATGTCAAAATGCACGACATAATTGTTTCAAAGACATGCTCTGAAAAGTTGTAATAATGTTCTAACATTGAACGCATGATACGAAAATATTTATTATTAAATATATATAGAATATTAAATAATCACGATATTAAAATTTAAAAAAGAGAGTAATGTTAAAAATATTATTTCGATTATATTTAAATATAATTTTAAAAATTATTATAACTCCATAATGTTATTAAATACAACTATTTTTATAATTATAATTTTATAATTATAAAAGAAGGAAGGAATTTTATTATAGAATATTTTACATTTATTGTATATACATATTTGCAATTATTATGAATATTAAATCGATATTTTTATAAAATCTATCAAGTTTTCTATATCGTGCCNATAAAATCTATCAAGTTTTCTATATCGTGCCACCACAAATTTTATATACAATAAATGATATTAAGACTGACAAGTGACAATAGAGAGTAAAATCAAATAGTTTTTTGATATAAATAAAAATATGTCAATTACAAAAATAAGTTCAAGCTAGTTTTATTTCTACATCCTTTTCATTATTATTATTATTATTGATTAATTATTAAATGTTTGATTCTTTTCTTCGACAAATTACTTATAAAATAAATATTAATTAATTCTTAAATAATTTCTATTATATATTTTTAATTATTTTACTTCGTAATTCGTTATTTTCAAAGGCGATATGATTTAGAGAGACTCGTACATACGATTTAGGCGACTAGTTTCTTAAATTGTACCTTTTGCAGCATATTGCAAGCGTACTTATAATAAATTAATTTGTACTATGATAATTTGATCGTTTAAGTGTGTAATCACACAAAAAATAAGTAAGTAAAGAAGTATCAACTATTTGTGGCCCAGACTAGATCTTAGTGTCTAATATTATTTTATATGTAAATTTTAAACAAATTTTTAGTTTTTGTAAATTAATTTGTTATTGGTGAAAGATTAAACATTGTAGTATTAGGTATTTGAAACATCAAGCTACAATTCCCAACGTTCATTTACATATAAATCACCGTACCAAATGGGAAATATAATAAAAAATAACTTGAGTATTACACATTCGATAACTATTCCCTGCTCTATTGTATATTTGTGTTGGTGACATTAATTAAGTGATAATTAGAGTTTAAATACAATGACAATTATAATTTAAATAGGTACATTGATCGTATTTAAGATTGAGCGGTATTTTTGATTAAGGATGCATTACATCTATTTTCGAAATAATAAAAAAACATTATGAAAAAAATATAGATTGTTCTGTATTGAATTTGAAAATAATACCAAAATTTACTAGCGATTTTCTATCTGGATCATAATCACTTTAAACAATAACAAGTGAAATTAGGATCGATAATGCGAATAATACGATTAAGCGAAGAAGTACGCCATTTTTTTTAACGAGGCAGAACTGGTGCCTAGTAACGAATTTGTGTGAATTTTCAGTTCATGTAAACTGCACGCCGCATATTCATTGATCTTGAAACTGTTCTAAACTGTTGTTAGAATACAAAATATCATAAATTAAGTTAACAAGCAATTTAATTATATTTTGATGCTAATAACGTATCAAGATTTGTTATGATCGAAAAGTAGCGGTTTTTTCTCTTTTTCGTTTAATTTTAATAATTATTTAACAAAAAAGTAGAAAAGTGCTGTAATGGAAAAGTATTAAGAAATAATGATACAAATTTGAATTTTTTTTATATAAGTAATTTAAGTATTTAAGATGATTTGTGTTTTACTGTGATGTAGAGATGTTCTGTAAATAAAAAAAATTCATTTATTTACAAAAGAATGAAAACACTCAGAATGCAATAAAATTTTCGAATTACAATAAAACATGTCAAATATTTAAAGTACTTATACAAAAAAAAATCAAGATTTTTGTCAATTTTAAATGTTAGAATTACGCCAATATCAAAAGTTAACAAGTAAGTAAATGCACTATAAGAATGTATTATTTAATAAAAATTGAATGTTATAAACACGAGATGATTTTAGATGTATATAGTTTGTTTAAAGTTTAAAGTATTAATACGTTTTTTCGTAAAAATGGATGTAATACATTCGTTAAAATCATTGAAATGCTGTCTTCGTTGTCTGTATACTTCGGCCATATCGCGCCA
Organism: Solenopsis fugax; assembly: GCA_003595255.1. NCBI lineage: Eukaryota > Metazoa > Arthropoda > Insecta > Hymenoptera > Formicidae > Solenopsis > Solenopsis fugax. Next base: position 5,565 of record QKQZ01055611.1, on the reverse strand, counting down.
GGCGGAATGTCTAATAATATATTGGTTGTTTATTGTGACGTTTTGTGATTGCATAATTTCAGAATTAATAATACAGAATAAACCGTATCTCTCGTTGAAACAGGAAAGTGATTTGCGAAAATTCATGTCGTGCGTTGAAATTACGGGCAAATATGCGCCTAGATTGCTGGAGATGAGTTTGTCCATCATTTAATCAAGTTGTTTGTCATTTAATATATTTTGAAAATGAAAGTTTATATACAAGATTTATAGGAATAGCATGAAATTTGATTTTAATCATTATTAAAATCAAATTTTATGCTATTCCTATAAATCTTGTATATAAACTTTCATTTTCAAAATATATTAAATGATGTGTCTTACTACTTACCAAACTTTCACAGTTTTTTGTAAAACTCTTAACATTTAATCATTAATTATAAATAACCAGTTGTAAGAATTTGTAGCGTTGTCTATTATTATTTTAAAAAAAATTAAATTTTATCGTATGGTGTTGTTAGAAAAGATTCTTTTACATATTGAAATATAGATTTGATTTGTAAGAACGATTTAAAGGCAATTTGTACAAGGAAGTACTTTTTTCTCATCTCATTATTTATTAATTTGTGTAAAAACTATACACAGTTAGGACAGAAATATTTCGAGTTTTCATGGACATGTAGATTCATGACGAGCGTGGGATGTACAGCAGGCCCTCTTTGAAAATAGATCCGGCGTGATCGAGAATAGTTCCAGCTGGCCGAAATCCTGATTCTCGAATGCATCTTTTTTTAACCGACTTATACGACAACACGTATTTACAATATATAGTGTATATTGTTAAATTATAAATTAATAACTGATTATTTTCTAATTAATTGTAAAAAATTGCACTTATAAATTTACGATTACATAATTCTTTATATAAATAATATAAAATTATTTCTATAAAGAATTATGAATGTATGTAGTAGTTTACAACCAATAAAAAGAAATTTTCATAATTTTTTATAAAAATAATTTGGAAATATAAAATAGACTTTCTCCATTTCGTATTTTTGTTTTAAAAAAATAATTCTGAAAATTAGAAGAATTAATGATATATTTATATTTCCGGAGCTCTTGTGAATAATTTTTAACGTTCATGTATAATATATGATAATCGAAAGTGGTATTAATACATAAGTAAAAAGGTATAACAAAGGTTCTGTTTAATAAAAAGTAACTAGAAATAATTTAAAAGAGTACCAAATGTATAAATTACATAAAATGTCAAGATTAGTTCTATTTGTGCAATATATTATTCCTTTAAACATATATTTTTTTGTAATTGTTTGACAAGATAATATATGTCATTAAGTCTTTAGATGTTGTTCAAATTTGAAGAAAGGTATATACACGTCCTAATTTTTAAATTAATTTTTTTATGCGGAAGGATGATAACATTTATATTCTATATTTTTGAATCATTTTTATTCTTTTGCCGATTGTATTATAAATAGTTTATTCTGTGCGCGCACACACACACACACACACACACACACACACACACACACACACACACACATACACACACACACACACACACACGCATGCACGCATGCACGCATGCACGCACGGACGCACACGCACGCCTACACATCCATATACGATATAAATGAATGCTGTACCAATGATTTTGAATAGTATACTTATTAAAGAGGAAAAACACGAAAAAATAACAGAAGCAATTTTATTTTAATATAGGTAAAGGAAAATAGAAAGAGAGAGAAAGCATTTATTCCCCTCAGGCTGTAATAAATACTCGGCTGCTCATGGAACGCACACCTGTACATACAAAAAATGCAATCACTGTATTTTTGTAAATTGCCGCTGGTTCATATTTATGCAGTTTATTTTTTTAATAAGGTTTTGTTTTTAATTTTAGTATTTTATTAATATTAATATTACAACACCATATTATAGAATATTATTACAACATTTTAAATTACGTGTGCGTGTGTGTGTTGTGTATAGTGTATACATATATGTGTACAACGCACACATCTCTTATACATTTACATGTGTCTATATATATATATATATATATATATATGTAATATTATGAGTTATATTTCTATGATATATTTACCATTTTGTTTTCAATTTTACAGTACACATCTGTAAATATAGTAAAATTTATTCCTGTGTGTTTTTCAAACAATTTATTTAACTTTTATTTTATACTTTTAAAGTTTCCTAAGTAGAGTTATATTTTCGATTTTAATATTTGAATAATTTTGACATTCTCGGCTGAACATTTACTATTTGAACAGGTGATTGCAGCACACGCTAATTATTCGTATTATACGGCAAGTGACTCAAGGTCATTGTGCTTGTCATATATCTTGGGTTCTTATTTATCTTTTTTCCGTTTAGTCATCCTCTAAAAGTCTAAAACGTAGCATTGTAAATTGGAGAATAGGTTTTTCGTTTTACCAAATAAAATTTTAATTGATCTTTAATTGGGATTTGATTAAACTATAATTGTCTGTAAGTACTGAATAATCATTCGATTGACATTTACAATAGTTAATGTAATTATTTAATCTCTAAGCGGGTAGAGAGTTACATAACTAATATAAGAGCTAACAAAATTTATATATATATATATATATATATACATATAAATGATATAAATAAAAGAAAATTTGCGACGATTAAGCTGAATAGGATGAAGAAAGTTGTCGCGAAGAGTTACAGATATAATGGGTAGCGCGATTCGCATGATTGGCATTATGCGATGCACGTATCGTTGTCGTAGCTCGCCGTGCAATATGTCTCAGTTTGCGACGCGGATAAGACCGCATCTCCTTGATTAGGCTTTATCTCGTCCACCCACGGCATAGCAGCGCGGATATTAAGATGAACAAGCGTAACACGCACGCACACATTGCGAGATCCATTATAGTGATTGCACGCGTCTATATACCTTAAGCTCGTTCCAAAGAAAGATACATCAAGCGTATAGTAATTCTTTCGAGATACTTTTTTCTTGATCGTTCACTAATAGAGAGGAAAGAGTATTATAGACATAAAATTATTATTATTAATTATTATAATCATTAGATGTGATAATAATATTAAACACGAAACATTAAATTTGAGCTTGATATTAAGAGATTGACAAAATGAGTAGTTCATGCTCAAAATCTATAGATTCATCTAGCTCCGATCATTTCTTTGTTCGTAGTTTACTTATTGTTAGTTCGAAGTTTTCCTTCATCCTGCCGGGCAAGTGCAATTTCCCGCGCGAGCAGATGACGCGGATGAAGCGCGATCGTCAAGATACAACTCACGGAAACTCCTCGAAGAAACACTTAGGTGAAATACTGACGCAACTCTTTATTGTATTTCGCATTGCTATTGTTTCAAAGACTTCATTTCCGCTGTTCAGTGCAAAATTTTCCAGAAGAGAAGAAATATTTTATTCAGTTGAATATATAATACAATGTATATTAACATCCATATATACAGATATAATAATTAATAGATTAATTTTATAATTACATATATATAATAAGCATAAATATTGTGTATAAAGGATTTTTTTTACAAAAACTAAGCAACTCCAAAAAGTTAAGTTTTCAGGAAACAAAAACTGCTCATCTTTATACCGTTCATTATATAAATATAGTAATTTTTCTACGAAAATATGTAAAAATTATAATATACAGGAATATTAAAGAGTATGAATAATTTTGAAGAATAGCATTTTTTTGAAAATTTGGCCGAATTATGTCACCGATTTATTTTTGCATTGCGAATTGACTTTGGCAAAAGGCAAAAGAGTTAGAATCGAAATGTAACAATATGTGTAAAGGAAAAGCGAGCAAACAACGATAGCATATGCGGAAAATCGTCTTATGACGCTTCACGTTGTTGACGCCGCGCCGCGGTGTTACACGACGATTTCCATCGAGTGTAAAATTCGTGTTCTTCGTTCTTCTCCTATCTTCTTCCGCAACATACAGATGCAATTTTCTACTCTTCTCATTTTATATCTCTTGCGAGATGCGAATTAAAATTTGCATTGTAAGAAATATGTAATGTAGCTAGTAATTAGAACTTTTTTTACATAATATACATTTTTATATACGTAAGGATAATTTTGAAAATGACAATCGACGCTAGATTATATTTTTTTCTAAACAATTTATCTATTCTCTTATGCAGTCTATATGAAGTAAATTTGCACTCTTTTTTCATAAAATTACCTTCTTTTTAAAATGGAATTCTTTTTACATAAATCAATTCTTTCTCATTATTTTATATGTAAAATAATACAGATAAAATTATAGAAAAGTCAGTATTTTACAATATATTTACATTACTTTTATCTTAATATATTTCGGTATATGAAATGGAAGACAAATATGAAATATTTCGTATTTCCTCTTCGATGATTTCATTATATATAAAGATAAAATATAAAATAAGAAAGAATCTATATTTTTATATACAGAATGATAAAAATTGATTTATTTAAAAGAATAATTTTATATAAAGTAAAAGTTGCCTTAGATGCGTTATTGATATATCTATGTGACGAGGCTTTTAATAAATTTTTCGTCGTTAATTTTATTTGCTAATAAAATTACATTTGTATAATAACGCTTTATACACTGAAAAAGTCAGATAATTTTATTATTATCGCGAATATTATTATTCGCAGTTTTATTAATCCATATCTGCTAATAATATAATAATGGTTATGTTCAATATTTTACGTGAGAGAGCAAAAAGAATATGCGTGTAAAACATTCAAAATATTTTTAATGCATATATAAAATATGCAAAGTATCCAAAATAATTATTAAATCAATGTTATGTATATAAAGTCTTAATAGAACTTTCTTATTTAATGTGCATATTAAACAATATAACAAAATATTTTTTATTAATGTATATGTATATACATTCTACATTGATACGTATATTTATTTTGCATCTAAAAATTTGTCTAAATATTTGAACAAAAATTTATCACTTTATTTTATCAGATCCTCCTTGAAGTTCTTTGTCGTGTAATTATCATTTTCCTGTGATTCTCTCGAACATCGTTAACATAAATTTACTTCGCAATTCACAAAGACATTTTAAAGGCTCTTTGAAGCTACAAAGAATCGATAAATTATTCATAAATAATTGAAATGACAATATGTATTTATTTGTCCAGATTATCGGCATCGATTCAACCATCCTTTGTGTTGCAATTTGTTTATCGAACATTCTTGCAATTAGCGATATTGGAAGGTCAACGTAGCATCAATTTATATATTGGTCTTAATCAAGTGGAAATCAGAACTCTTATTTTCTTTTGTTTCAAAGAAGAATTTTACTTTGAACAAGAAGCTTTAAAGGCTGGTTTTAAAAAATAATCGTCATATTCTAAGAAAATTATTTGATTTTTACTCTTTAATTTTGAACAACAAATGTTTAGCATATTACATCCGTGTTAAAAAAAATATCTACAGTCATCTAAAGAATACGATTGTTTTGATAATAGTATTTCAATATATATATACATATATATATATATATATA
>QKQZ01055606.1:0-10226 GCA_003595255.1 Solenopsis fugax | reverse complement strand
CTCTCAGGATTCCACAACCCCTCTACCCCCCTCATATAAGAATCAGTGCATCGCGTGTGCTGGGACCAGTGCCAAACGGATTGTGAATCTGTGCAGACTGTTTTTCGATTGTGACAACCCTTCAAGTGACCGGAATCGGTGCAGTAACGTACGGCCGAACGTTTCTGAGCACATTCATACGCACCGTTCACAGTATCCATGTCTATATACATATGTAGATATATATGTATATAAAGCACGTGTATCTATTACTTATATACATCGCTGACGTGAAGAGACCCGTGAGGGATATACCGGCGTTACTCCTGCCTTGAGGCTGTGCGTTCGCGAGTGCCCGCGTGATAGTGCTATGCGATCACGATGATTGTGAAGAACGCGATAGAGAATCAATCGATGCCAATGGAGATCATACTCACCCGCGATCAGAGGACTACGTCCCACCGGGTCCATGACCATACCATGCGAGTCAACGCGCTGACATCGAAGTCGGCGATCTCGTCATTGCGACAGACTAAATATCAGGACGACATTGTCACGAGACATCATTGCATCAGAGCGATAACCGCGAAAACGCTTAAACGAGAGAAAAAGAGTGATTCGCACCTCATGCCAACATTTTATCACGATCGGAGAACACGACATTCTAATGCATCCTTCAGCGTACTCAGATCTCTAAGTAAGTCGAAGATACCATCACATACAAACAATTATAGATTACATAGCACTTGATGCTAGTAACGGTAATTGCGAATAAACGTCGATATGGCAAATGTTAACGTTGTCAAATTAACATTATTTGCTACAATTAAATAAAAAAATAAATCAAGATTTTTTACATTTAAAAATTGCCGATTAATACATTGCACATCATATATATTATAATACTTTAATACATCAAGCGGACTGTAGATGCAACGTTGATTGACACGTGAAAAAAAAAGATCTTTATTGTGTCCTTATATACAGACAATATATGCTACGTCGATTGATTCGAGGTTGTGACAATGTAGCAAAATGCATTACATAATTATTTTAATAATATTTCGGGTGTTGCATCGTACTGTTCTATCTTAGCAGCGTGGACGTTGTCAATATAAAAGTTGCATCCTCTTTCCGGTTGCAAGGCTTTCTCCGAATTGATTTAGAAATCATATCAGGATTTGCTTCATTTGCATCAAGTCAGTTGTTTATATCCCTCACTCCTTATTATACTTTCGCAACATTGACGCGGAAATATAGGCTGATTCTTCCAGATGATATCTACCAGATATTAATGTTGTACCTCTAGGAGATTCAGCCAAATTTTCCATGAATTTCCATACGTTAGTCACAATCCGAAATAAGAAATACTGATTCGTACGTAAAAGTAGATCTCAGGAATCCTATTACTTGGCTGACATCGATAAACTTGATTGTGACTCGTCAATCTGCATCCAGAACAAATTATGACCTGACGGTAAAACCCGCGTGTGTCTCGAAACCTTAATCATTGAACGATGGTTATCCTGTGATAGGTGCTATTAGAGAACATTAAGTTCTAAGTACACTCATCGATTTACAAATATGCGGTTTTGTTTTGTTGAATGAAAATCGAACTTTTTTTTATAACTCACAAAAATTATTTCAACAGTTTTTTTTTATAATATGTCTTTGCGTGCTCTCCTTGATATTCTGATATTTTGTATAACGTTAAAATCTCTCCTGCATAAAAATATAAACAACGTTTCTGATTCGCATCACTGCACAAAGAATGCATTGCATAAATTAGATTCTTAATTACTTCTTTAATCTATTCTAAGCAATGTTTCAACACGAATTTTTGTGTAGAAATATGTAGTTTAGATGAATATCTACTTTTCGTGTTGATAAAAAGATAAAAAATGCAATACACAATAGAAACGTGATATTACACTTTTTTTATTCAGTTCACTGTCGCTCATGTCATTCTCTGTTGCGACTTTGACGTCATTTTCGAGCATGCCGATGCACGTATTAGTCATCCGCCTTGTAACGGTCCTCCTTATCGATTCTTCGTTTATAAGTTTGCGAATCTTGTGTCTATACGCCTTTTTATTTACTGCTTTATTTCTGCTCCTTCCAAATTCTTAGTAAAATCGAGAAGAGTGTATAATATGTAGGAGCTCTGGATTTCCCGGAATGAATTCAAAATACGGCACGTGCCAGGACGTGTGGTATATTTGCCTCCGTCCGCCCACCTGTTGAACAGCGATGGTCCTACAGGTGGTTTAAATCCTTAGGTTCTACGAACTGTGTGAAAAGACGAACCTGTAGGATCATTTTTTAGACATCTTGGCTAGATGTCCAGATACTTTTGTACTTTATAATCAGATGATATATGGCATTTCGTCCGTCTCATTCTTAAGTGAAACGAAACTTTTTTTTTAGAACGAGTCGATAACTTCATATTTACGATAGTAGCTACCTAACGCACCATTCTTTTGTGTCAATCAGGAATTGACAGGGAATAATCTGTAATAAATTGTCGAACGTATATGCGCGCCGCGTATTGCGACCTACCGCAACGTGCTTCGGTCCGTAGACACGAACGGAAGAAAAGGGAGTAGCGGGTCGGGCGTAATGGGGTATAATTGTCGCGAGCAATGCGAGGACAGTGCGTCATTACCGCATTTTTCACCGTCTTTCTTGTTAGCCGACAGCAGAGATGCGCTTTGCACCGGTGTTCACCGGCTTTGCGCGCCATACTTTTTTCAACGCGGCCGCGGGTTCTTAGGAATTTCGATGGAACGCCGTCGTTGAGAGTCGTCGTTGAGGTAGGCCCTCGCGGTATCGGCAATATGTAGACGGTACCAGGGAAAGTATGAAGGAGGGTAAAATGGCACTAAAGTCTATCATCTGGTGAACGTTTCGAAGTTTAGCTCTTTTCTCGATTGACAAAATAGAGTGATCGAGAGAAAAGGGTGTACTTTTAATATATTCTTTTTAGAGAATCAAGCAGATTAAGGGGATATTTGTTACATGATGGATTGACAAATATATACATTAAAAAAAGTAATGTTTACTAGCTGTAGAATATCGAGAATAATAGTTTTCCGCCATCGTAATCAGTATATCGACGTACTTCTGCGAGAAACAATTAAATTCGCGAAATTCCTGAATTAGGTAAATGCGAGAGTAAGTTTTGAACGGTAAGATCTCGCAACCGGCTTTTGAATTTCTTTCTTCTCGAAAATGAGAACTCGTTTGAAAGTATGCCTATAATATCATCGTGTTCCTTTCTCCGCTGACAAATTTGACCGATCGTGGAACACTAATCGCATAGCAATTAAACGTTCCGAGAGAAAAAAGGGAGGCGGAGTAATTAAAGAAATAAGAGAAAGTAAACGATGTCTTTGAGCGACGAGTAAGGAAATACGTTTGTTGATAGTCGAGATCATTTACGTGGATTACTGCTTTGCGGCGCGATAAAAATACTTGCAATACGAACGGCTATTTCTCGAGATACACGATCTTTTTCGTATATGGGCGAAAAGTATATTGCAGGTACACACGTGTTTCTCCTAACATCATTAGCAGACATTAATTGGACGCTTTCCGCCAGGATTGTCGCCCTTTCGAGAATACCTCTTTTTCTTCTTTCCGTACTGAAAATAAAAATATGCTTCTATCGATACGTATTAGGCTAGTAGTTATTAAAAATAGAAATTGATGCTTTTATAATACGCCTCATCGCAACGACAATACAGCAAATTCACGTAACTTGCTATTTACTTCTTATTTCTTATTCGACGTATCGTAGACGGTTGCACGACCTATCTATATGAAAATGCGAATTCCAGCACATATTAGACGCAATTAACGCTTATCGCGTCTTTGCGGTTCTGCAAATTAGTAACGTATCGTGTTCGCGTTAAAAATTATGGCAACGTGTCGCCGCCGTTGGCCGACACGGTTTTGCGTCGTCACTTTGGGGCGCAAACTTCCCTGCGGCAAATTGCTCTCTCATCGCAACGCAGAACGCACTTAAGAGCCGCTCATTAATATGCGTTAAGTGTTCGAGGCGTCTCCCCATGCCCCGTCCCACTCCTCGTTTTCTCTACATCTCGCTCTTTTTCCGTCTGCATTTCTGTCTCCCTTCGTTTGTACGGCGCGTCCGTCGGCTGCATCATGCGTTCATGCACATTAAAATTAAATTCGTTAGCGCCTGTGGTTGGTACGACACACCTCCGGTTTTCGGTCGCGCGCCTCTTCGTCCCGTCCAACTAACGATATAAATCGAAGAGCCGAAGTTATATAAAACTTCGACTTTTCAATACTTTGAGATATTTTTCCCTGTTTGGGAAATAGCACATTACTGATATTTCGTCATAAGTGTCGAAACGCGATAAACATTGGCAAATAATATTGATAAAGTCAATTAACAAAAAAAAAACAGCTTTTTATCACCTAACGTTCTTATTATAGATCATGATTGACTTCAGAAGAAAGAAAAAAAACACAAGTTCTGATGTAAATATGTATAAGCAACTGATAGAATTTATAATATTGACAAACGTAGAATACCTTATGAAAATGTGATTTAGCTTGAAATAAACATTACACTTAACAGTGTCCGTTCAATGTATGCATCGTTCGATTTTTTGAAACTCCTTTGAAACGATGGTGAAGAGAGGAGGGGGAGGGAAGGAACATGGATTAAATGCAGGCAACACGTTGTATGCGGTGGCTTCCCGTCGTTATACATCCTTCAAATGCGTACGCAACTGTTGATGGTTTGTCGTCGTACCGCTGCACGTGATCCGAGGCCCCTCATCAAGGGTCGTAACTCGCGTAATAATGCGACGACGAATTCGCGGGGACGTAATTCGACGTGCGGTGATCTTGAAACTGCCGGATGATCATAAGACGGGCCCGATCGGAATCTACCATTTAGGCGCTTACTATCGACGAGTGAGTCCCCGAGGGTGGAAACAGAGGGCCAATGAGCCGGAAGCTCAATGATAATTTCACGCAGGCATCTCGCGGCTCTCACGTCAAATCGTGATTACAACCGAACATTGAACAGTATCTTCGGCTTTTCCTTTTTTTTTTAAGACTCAGACAATTCCGTTAATGATGCCCCTACACAAGTTAATCTTCATCGCGGTCCAATCCCATGCAGACACTCGTTCACTCCTACGGATCTTCGATGGAACTATTTTAATGTAATTGTTTCCGCAATCTTTATAGAACTTACTATTGTATATATTATATAAAATGACGAGATAATACAATTAAAAACAAAAATATACCTTATAAATTGTGCTGATCATTATGTATAAATAATGCTTAAAAGAAAGTGTTGTTTGTTATTGTCAATTGCAATTTCACCTAAGAATTTAAAATATTTTAATATTTACTTAACCAGTTATTACAGTTAGTGCGCTTTAAGAGCATAAAATAAAAACGGGATTCCACATTATAAATATATTAATATAGTATATCTATTAATCGATAATTTAATTATGTGTATAATAACTGTTAGGACAAGATTGTTAGGATAAGAAATCTAAAGTGAATATTTCTATTTCTAGGGTTAGGCAGTGCACTGCTGATTCTGCTAGCTCTATCGGTGAGAAGTGCTCCCACAATGAATTCATCCAGCAAAACGGATGATATGAAATGGGTGAATCCCTGTGGCGTCTCTACCAAATTACGAACAAACGGCTCCAATCCGGACATTGCTCAGTTGGAGGACCATGATCTTCTCAACCAAATAGTACTCCAAGCGAGAACAGCATTGAAGCATGCGCAACTTTTTAGAGACGACTTTGTAAGTAACAGAATACTTATTTCTCTCTTTCTCGCATTGTCGTCCTCTTGGAGAGTTTTGGTTGCACATCTTCTTTCCATGTGTATCATAATTTACGTCGATATCGGTGATTTTATTAAACTCATCAATTCTTCGATAACTATCGATGTGACCTCTGAGAGGAAATCGGATGGAGTGAAGGAACCTCGAGCGGAAGGCGGTTATGGTAGTACTTCCGGTCATCCAAACGTTCGATCGCAGTTCCACGAGTCACATAGATCTTTAAAAAAGATCCTGATATGTAAATAGTGCAGTGTCTTTACATTGATTAAAACACGCCTCGTTAAATGAATTTTGTTTTTGTCTATTGTAAAAATAAAATAATATTATGGCTTACTCTAAATTTATAAAATGTATATATGAATTTGATTTCAGTACAGTTATTATTAAATTACAGTAAATTTACTTTTTGCATTAAATATATTAAATTGTAAAACTTTCATTTAAATTGTATTTTGTCTAACAATTTGAGAATTGTTTATTCTTTACTCAATTTTTTATTTTATTCGGATATTGTGTTTCTAAAGTTGCGACTGTCTAAATTCTAGAAATAGTAATCGATTTTATGAAGCAGATAAATACATACGACAGCGAGAAATTTTTATTTCGAAAGAATCTTCTCGACCAATCGTACCTTATTATCTCTAGTCAAGGACAATAAATCACGCACCAGACTCGAGCGGTTCTCAAGGTTTCTCTCTAGGAGCAATCCAAAAAAAGAGATAAACTCGAAAACCACAGAGGTGATGTTTCGCATTCCAAATTTCATCCGTTTTTCAAGAAAGGTTATCCGATATTTTTATGTGTAATTCGCTCGAGACGTAACTGCATTTGTGTGGTTGGCGTGTTTCAAATGTATGTAAAAAAATTTAGATAGACGAGTCATTAATTCCTAAACGATTTAGCGTTTCGCTAAATAAAGGTACTCAGAAATGAACACCCATGATTGATCGCCGAACAACATCAGTTAAGACCAGACAAAGACCGTCCTCCACTCGCGCAAGGCGTGTTTACCTAGGCGAAGCGAGTGTATGACCGAGTAAATTAGCATTCGTCGCGTGCATCGAGAAAGGGTATTTCTGCCTCTTCACATTATAGGGCCCGTTTCGCCCTGAGGCTCCGGCTAAAGGCGGTTAAAAAGNAAGCGTTCCCGTTACATCATCGCGCGGCGATACCGGATACCGATGTTTTTCTAAGTCAGCGCATAATCCGATATCATACCGGCCGCGCAACTCGCTTCTACCCTTGACAAGAAAGACAATAAATTGCGCACGTGTAAATGCCTCGCCACTTGCGACACATGAAAGATGGCATGGAGAAGGAATGAAGTCATAGTTGAACATGATGACAGGGGAGAATCGAGTTACTCTCCACGCTCGCGGCGAGGCTAAGAGTTCCAGGGGCTCCTTCCTCCACTGATATCGCCACTTGCGGCGACACACTGTCTGGTGGTCCAGTGTCTTCACCGTTCAACGCTCGTTATCGGTTCAGCGTAGGCCGTCTACCAGCAGGGAGAGAAAGGAGTAGATTAGCCAAGGATACTGAGAACGGCGGAAGTCTCATGGCCAATGTATCTTTCGCGCACGTGGCGCGAACGCGAAGAAAGTCCGGGGCGGACCTCGCGATTTCTCGCAACTGACAAAACTATTCTTCCAAGAAGCTTCCAAGAAGCACCGGGATAATTGAAAATCTTTAGAGCGTTGACTCGACCGTGAATCTATCTGTTATATCTCATCTTTCTCTTGTTCGCCCATTCACTTCATCTCTAAACTAATTGTTTTCTCATAACGCCCACGCCGGTTCATCGTCTCTATATACGCTGACTGAACAATTTAATAAATCGAGTTCAACTCTCTGCAACATGCAAATCGTATAACGTCTGCGTTTTCGCGCGTGAGCAGACGCCAGTACGTGAAGGAATCGGATAAAATATCGGAAGTGGAGGATTCCAATAAATCAGAATCGGAAGGTGCCCCTCTCCACCGCGCATGGGCATCTATACGACACACTGGCACACCGCCTGCATACTAAAGCCCAGACCGGATATACAACCTGCCAGTGCATGTACTTGCCTCGATACATACGACACATATCTCCTATCATGGTGTACTGCTGTACTCCAATGTCCACTCGCGTCGTTCCTTTGCGCAATGACATATTTTTCGCACGCGTGTGACCATCGTGATTATGTGAATGCTCAATCTATCTATTAAAGTCTTATAAAAACGAATTCGCATTACTGTCACAAAGATTGGAATTAACTTAACACAATGTTTCTATAACAAAAGAAATCTAACAACCTGTCCAATCAATGTGATGCCATTGGAATTTATCAACGATTAGAAATTTTCTATCGAGAAAAATTATCTCCATAGGACGCGTCGATATCGCGAACGATTCGATCAGCTCTCAAAGTCGTCACACCGAAATTTTATAACTTCTAATAAGCGGTGCAGCGGTGAAGCCGCGCTAGAAGAAAGACTGAAAGGCTAATTGATTTTGACGGGTCCTCGGCAGCGCCGCGCGGAGTCCATACCTATTCTTGCCAGCCTACTTCCTGCCAGCTTCCAGCCCGGTTTTACGATTATTCGTGCTCCAGTGTGGCCGACGAGACTTTTACGAGGCACAAAAGACCCGCGCCACAGATTTGTCCGCCGCCAGTGGTTGTTAGCGACAATTCCTTTCATTCTATCCTTTTTGTTCCGCTTTACCACCTTCCCGTGCTCATACCTGCTCTCGCAATCCCGCTTCGTATTTATATATTTCACAGCGAAAATGTGTGAAGAATATTCAAGCTCTTTGAAACGCGAAACAAAGATCGCGGCGATCGTTTTGGAACTTTGGTGACTTCCAGCACCGTTTTCTGTATCGCCTTAAAACAAAGATTGTTGTGGTATCGATTTTCGAGCAGCTTGAGAGCCATCGGATGAATGTAACCAACACATCATAAAACGCGATGATGAAAACGAATTCTTTTCGGCACCTGAAAAGAGGAAAGACGGACGTCGCCGGTTCAGCAGAGACCTCTGTTCATAGGTAGACGCGTAGGTCTCGTTAATGTATTTATTAGAGGACACAAAATTACCGTAAAATTCCATTTAATTACCCATCAGGTTCCTCATTACGTATACCTACACGCCTAGAAAACTTTGCGGTATATATCGTTATTATTAGCAATAACAGTCGATGACGCAATTGGTAGCCGGTCATCGTGAGTATTTAATATTTTTCGATATAAAATGATGGGCCTAAAAGATATCTTTGTATCCTCTTGGACGCTTTCGTAACGACCGGGGCGTGAGAAGGGCCGATCACTGATCGGCGCACGAGTGCCCGCAGGTACACGATCGAACATGCCATAACGAGGGAATGAATTTAATGAATGACTACCGCGATGCCGCCTTTCTATGGGCTACCCTCGCCAGCCACGAATTTCCGTCGCTGTCGTGCCTTCGAAATCCACATTTGTCGTCATCATATGCTTACTTTCCACTTGGCCATGCCGATATTTTTATTCGTTAACCTGCAGGTGAATTTATAAACTTGTTTTTTCCGCGGCGTCATATGCGTTAGATATGACAGTCTTCGAAGATATATGATTTATCAAGCTATGCAATACGTAGTTCTTCGCAGCATGGCTCTTAGGAATGTTGTTTGCGATCGAAGGTATTATCGCACTCGCAGGTCGTACGAGAGTAGTAAGAGTAATACCGTACGATGATATATTTCCATTCCTGCTTGAGATAATGATGCAATGCACAATGCGTTATCTACATTGAAAACAATCCAAGATATGAGATCAATAAGATCACGTTATCTTTCCGAGTGTGCAGGATGTACTGGACAATATGTATTAACGTAAAATGGTAACACGAAAATTCTTTTGTGAAACGGTTGTTTAAGTCTTCAAACCATATCATAATTGTTTGTCATAACAAGAGGCCGATGACCTACTCTATAGCTTCGAAGGCTTGAGCAGGACTGAAATATTAATATACCCTGAGGCATGAATGCAAGATGCTATACAAATTACATAATTATTCTGCAATACATGCTCAAATTTAATTTATAGAATAACGGTTAGAGGGATTTATTAATTCCGTAGATGACAAGTGCAACGGAAAAATTTCCAATATCAAATTACGAATCATATGAAAATGAAGTACAAGAAGTGACTTCCAATATGTTACGCAAGCTGTGTGGCATGCTCGGCTGTTTCCCTCGCTCTCTATTTCTCGCGGCACTTCCGGACTAAACGGATGATTCATAATGACTCGTCCGATGTAAGCGATCCCTGATGGGACAATTAGTGTGTCTCGACCGGCGCCCGGGTTTCCAAGTAATTTCTGGGTAAAGGACTAAATCGGCTTTTGTTAGCTGACCCATGCCGGTATTC
>QKQZ01055605.1:0-20177 GCA_003595255.1 Solenopsis fugax | reverse complement strand
GTCTCTCTCTCTTTCTTTCTTTCTTTCTCTCTGTCCTTCCCTTTGCCCACGCTCTCGCATTAATAAGTTTACGTGCGTTCCATCGCATTATAGCCCCTCGCTTACGAATCCGCGACGATCCTCGGTCCCCGCGACGTGCGGCGTCATGCGTTGCGCGAACTGTGCGTCGCGCTCCAATCCTTGACTCCGTCGTCAGCTGCTTGCTCACTCGTTCGATAGCCGATGTCAACCGTGATTCACGTTTCCTTCCCGAGACACATCCCTCGGGCCCGCCTGTCTTTTTATTTGGGAAGATCACCCGCGGTGCATTCGTCGCTCGATATATGCTTGCAAAGGACATTTTTACGTAATGTTTGGTACGATTACGAAAATGTAGAATCAACAAATGTTGATGTGCCAATATATAAAATAATTATCTTTTCAAACCCTATCTCTTGCTATAATTTCAATTTTTTTGAATGCGACATAATACTGTATTTAATTAATAATTTAAAAAATCAGGATTAATTTATGAATTATGCATGATTGCATGCATAATTTTTATTATTTATGATTGTTACTTTCTAGACCCAGGAGGTGGGGAAGATAGAGGAACATTAATATGCGCCGGCTGTCTCAATGCTATCGACGACGAATTTATACAGGCATTGAACCAAGAATGGCATATTGATTGCTTTCGGTAAAAATCCCAACAATGTTTTAAGAGAACAATATTGTGCTTATTATACACAATGGCATAAGTCAATAATTATATTTTTAAGTAGCAAATCAATATCTTTCAGATGTTCGGCGTGCGACATTGGTTTATCCTCCTGGTACTTCGAAAAAGATGGCTTACTATTTTGTAAAGACGATTACTGGGCCGCGTACGGCGAGGCATGCCAGGATTGTGGCCAGATTATCACAGGCCCCGTCATGCTGGCGGGCGATCACAAGTTTCATCCGGAATGTTTCGCCTGTACTTCGTGTGGCGCTTTCATTGGAGATGGCGAGAGTTACGCGCTCGTCGAACGGTCGAAGTTGTACTGCGGGGTTTGTTACAAGCGACAGATGCAACCGCTCAACAGGGCGGCGAACTACCCATTCGCCAGGAAACCACACAGCATTAGGCTGGTCGAAATACCTCCCAGCACGACAGATCCGGATAAGCAAAGGGGAATTAAACTCACGTTAGACACAACTCCCAGTCCCCGCAGTTGTGGTGCTTTGTTGCGCATTTCAGAGTACGTATGATAATATATTTTATTTGAATATATCTTATTATGTTCGTTATCTTTAAATCACAAGAACTAAATTATAATTACATTGCATTTATACACGTAAAAGAGATTTTCTTTAAACATATTGAGATTTATGTATATAAGCAGTAATTGTTAATTATGATAAAAGTGAAACATTTGGATCTTTTTATTCCCCTGGATTATATATCTAAGATAGTCGCTTTTTAAAAATATTTAACAGCGCATGATAGCGATTATTTAAGAGAGTTGGTATAAATGTATATTAGCCTCTAATAACCTTTAACTAAAACGCAGGTTAATGAGAAATATTCGTGGAAAGATCAGTAAGCTGCTAGCCTCTGTGATGGAGGTTCTATTTAGGCTATGCTGCCACTTCTCTAATCATAGGTATTGCATAACAAATCAATAATATGCACTACATATTGCTAACTCTACAAATTGTGCTCCCATCTTAGTAGCAGTTATATTAATTGCACGTGAAAATGTACAAGATTTGTGCAATTTTCTATAATATGTGTACATAATAGTAATTTTGATATATCTTGAAATCTTAGAATTGTTTTTTTTATTATGTGCATGCTCAATGTACTTTACCAAAAAAATGACCGTTTATGTTGTATGAATAAATTTAAATGATTGTTAAAAGAGTGCAGGGGATTAACTGCTTTTACGCACATCTTAAACATATAATGAATTTGGTGCAAGCTGTGCTGTGATTTAACTACAAACAAATGTTTAATATGATATTATTTCTGAACACTATGTGTTTGTTGTTTTTTTATGTTTTCCGATAAATTTTTGTATTTTGTGTAACAAATTTGTACGAGAATAGTTTTGAAATTATGTAAGAAAATAATTGTGTTTAAAAATTTTCATTTGTTTTTACTTCGTAGAAAAATTTTTGGTGATTTTATAGCATTTCAATGGTTGAAGAATTCTATCATATTCTGACAATTATTATTTCAAATTTTCTCTTTACATAATTGTACTACAGTGAAGAAAATGTAATGCATGCAAATATTTGCATGTCTCATTACTATGACTTCAGGTAGCAACAATAAAAAAATATTCGTGAAATGAATGTTGCAGATTAAACATGTCGAGCGATCTTATATCGTTACATATTGGCGATCGAATCTTAGAAGTAAATGGCACCCCCGTTAAAGACCAGCCGGTGGAAAGTATCGAAAATCTCATACAATATTCGGACACAGTTTTACAAGTAAGTTGAAGTGGTTTCTAAGCATTGTCTTATTGATACTGTGTTTGCTGTTAAATTGAATGGTAAATATTTTCATTTTAGTTAACTATCGAGCACGATCCAGATGCAGTATCACGACGGCCCGCGTTCTCCTCACCATCCTCGGCGACGCTGACATGTGTCGGCAGTCCCAGGACAAGTCCCGAAAGTAAAGAGCGGCTGTTTAAGCGTCGGGATGAGGGCTACATAAGCGGTGCGCGGAGCCGACAATTACGAAGAACGAGAGATCCCATGCATAAAGAACGAAGCAGTTCTATGTCGCGATTGCTTGATGGGTAGGACGATGAATACAAAATACATTCGACAATCTAATAAATTACAAGGTGAGTCACTAAATCGTACATCATTGCAGATCTTCTCCAACGAATCCTACTTACGACTTGAGCCGCACCAGATCCTTCCGCGTAGAACCAAAGAATCAGAGAATATTTCGAGCGAGCGATCTGGTGAAGGGTGAGCTTCTAGGCAAAGGGTTCTTTGGACAAGTATTCAAGGTCACGCATCGCGACACGGACGAGGTGATGGTTCTCAAAGAATTGTACAGAGTGGACGAGGACGCCCAAAAGAATTTCCTAAAAGAGGTAACTTTTTTAATGCAAATTATGCTGGATTAATGTATACAAACGGGATAATAATTTAAAAAATATGAATACATTTGATATATAAAAAATTTAATGCTCAGATTTTGTTTTTCTGAGCTCTAGTATTAAATAATTGTTAGGTTCGGTTGATTTTATGCGTTCTTTAAAAATAATTCAACAGGTTGCGGTACTGCGATCATTACACCATAACAACGTTCTTCGGTTTATCGGTGTTCTTTATAAGGACAAAAAACTGCATTTGGTTACCGAATACATAGCAGGTGGCACGTTAAGAGCCCTGCTTCACGACACGAACGAACCATTGCCGTGGGAACAGCGTACGTCTTTCGCGAAAGACATTGCTGCCGGCATGGCCTATTTGCATTCTATGAACATTATTCATCGCGATTTGAATTCACACAATTGTCTCGTTCGCGAGGATAAGACTGTTGTCGTCGCCGATTTTGGTCTGGCGAGGATCATTCAGAATGGTAGCTCGCCAGACAATCGCAAATACAATCGACATTCCGATGGAGAGGTGAAGACTTCAAAGAAAGAACGGAAGAAGCGATATACAGTTGTTGGAAATCCTTATTGGATGGCTCCCGAGATGATGAAAGGCAATAAGTACGACGAGAAAGTTGATATATTCAGCTTCGGAATCGTTGTTTGCGAAATTATAGGTCGAGTACAAGCAGATCCTGATTATTTACCGAGATCCTCGGATTTTGGCTTAAATCAAAATGTCTTTAAGGAAAAATTCTGTTCTAATTGTCCAGAAACCTTTTATATGATCGCATTTCTTTGTTGTGATCTGAATCCCGACAAGAGGCCACCATTTGAAGTTATGGAGGTCTGGCTAGAAGGGCTGGCAATGCATTTGTCAGTAGGTGCCGAATTGCCAGCAGATTTGGACTTCGACATCAGAAATTATAAAGGACCGAGTCCGAGCAGCAGCGAATCCACGACTCCGGAAACTCTGGCACCGCAGTTGAAGCCTATTAAAGAAGGTCAGGTGCACCAAGAGAAAAAGCGATCCAGCGGCTGCGACGATAGTACTCTAGAACGTGAGGTAGAACCTCTATCGGGTAACACGCTTCACGTGCCTGAAGTCGTAAGTCCGCGTAATAGATACACGAGGCAGAACAGCAAGAGCAACGACAGTTCGAACAATGTGGGACGCTATTCCAGACAAAATTCTAAATCAAAAGACTTTGTATCCGACAAGGAAAAACCTGACATCGTGATCTCACCCGATTCCAGTGGTTTCAGTGGACGATATCTGAGAAATAACAATATCAAATCGAAAGATACGTCTCCCGACATTCCAAATACCTATGATTACTCGAAGCAGGAGATGCATCCAAGGCAGATTGACGCAAATGAGCACAATCTAACCCGAGTACCCACCGTAGAGAAGATAAAGTATATAGGAAGCGCGAGTCCGTGCGTGGTATCTGACGCTTCAGAGTATATAATTGACAACAAAGGTTCATATAAAATCAACAGTCTGAAACATAAATCGGAGAAGTGTAATGATACAAGTAGTCATAAGACAAAATCGGAAAGCAAATTCAAGATACCAGATGCCGCAGGCTCCGTCGGTTCTTATCTAAAGCAAATCGGTAAATCTATCGGCACTGTGGAGAAAGAAAATAAAGCGATTAATAATACGGCAAACTGTAGTGATATCGATTCTAAGAGAGTAATCAGTGAAAGTACGAAACCTTCTACCGGATCGTATCTGCGAAGAACAAAAATATCGCCAACCAAGGAAACATCGAAGAACGCATTTTCCAATAAAGAAACTGTCAAAGACAAAGTTGATGGAGTTTCGCCTGTGCAGAAATCTATAGAATCGAAAGTCCTGCCGAGCCAAGAGAATGTTGTGGGAGACGAAAAAGACATTAAAGATAGACTGTCCAGACAAGAGAGTAACGTGTCCGATGTCGGCAGTATCTTATCGAGACAAGGAAGCCTCACAGTATTAGATTGTACGTCTAAATATAAAGATTACTCACCGTTCAATACCTTCACGAAGGATGATTTTCGCGAAGATTGTTCATTCGAAAAGCAAAATTCAGACCTACATCATACAGACAGTCTTTATTCTAACTCTAGTATTTCGAAGCAAGATGACCTCTTCAGTATACATAATAAACAAAACAGGAGCGACGACATTGTTGGAACTAGATCGATGGACAACGGTCCGAAAAACCCCATCATGACTTCGTCCATTTATAGCAGTGATTTAAAGGCGACGCCAAACAGTCTGGCTGAGTACAATGGATGTTATAAGGGTATCGACATCTGCAGACAGGACAGTTTCGGTTCCGACAGCGCACTCGGCACTATGAAGAGCGATTTTTTTGCGGACGTCGATTTTGCGCAGATGAGAGACACGCCGGACTTGTGCCATACACCCGAAAGATGCTGCACTCCTAATCGTCCGACGTCACCGATAGAAAGCACTGCTTTATAAATCAAAATCCGCGCACACGGTAGGAAGAGAATAACAATTTATGTCGAGATAACGTGCGTAATCCCCGACGATGAATGAATCTCATTTGCTACTAATTTGATCTCTTTATGCATAATTCATAAACTTTATTCATTAAGGTCCAAACATGTAACGTGCTTAGTTTGCAGTATTAACTTTTTAGCCAGAGTTTACTTCGTCCATTATCTCTAGTGTATTGAACGAGGAAAGATTTGAATTCATATATTGACTTTAATGAGCACAATATTTTGAGTACAATACTTATTTTGAAAAACTTCCTAAAAAGGAGACATATCTTTATTTTATTCGTTGAAATTGAATTTGAAATGTTTAAAATTGATATGTGCAAAGTAGATATGAAACGGGCTGGAGATATTCCTGTTAAATGTAAATCAAAATGTTGTCTTGCTAAAGAAAGTAATGATAACGCGATACTCAGTATTAATAAATTTCATTTGCTGATTTATATAAAATTTTTAGGTCGATCGTAACGTCAGTTAATTAGCCGTAAGGACTATTACATTCCTAGGAGTTCTTGCCACGCGGTTTTCAAACGTGGGAGTTTAGGCGATAAAACGCGACTCCCCGACAAAAGCCAATCCATCCAAAATATTTATAAAGCCGGGATTTTGATAAGTACGATATTACTAGTGTGCTCGAAAAAGCGGCACTGTGAATACAGTCGATTTTGCAACCTAAAAATTATATTATACAACTATAGAAAAAAACCGTCAAAAGTACGAAGTAGAAGTTATAATAAATATTTTGACTTTGTAAGTTGCAAAATATGTTTCCCCTGAGACTACACGATCATATACGTTTACCTTAAATTATGAATACTATCATGTAGACTCAGTTCTTGTAGAATAGAGAATGTAAAAATGGTATTATATTTGTTTCAGGGCATACATATGTACATCACAGTGTAAAATATTGTATACGTTTTGTAATACTGCTGTATATGTACAGATCATTGATATATTATATATGTATGTATACATACGTGCATATAAATATATACATATACATGCGACGTTTATATCTTCGTTACGTCTATGCAACTATTCTCGGTACATTCTAATAAGACAAGATTATGTGTATATTAAAAATAAATTATATTTATATATTTCTTTTCTACTAGTATTATACACTTCATTTTTTAACGAGGATATAAACGATAGCAAGAGTAAATATCGTGTGTATAAAAGAACAAATAATTTGTATATAATTTTGTATATATTCAAATATTTGTAATTTTCAGAACACACCGATCGAGATATTTGAGTAATGATAAGTTTTATATTTGCGACATAAGTACGCAACTAGTTTTTCTTCCCATGTTATATTTCGAAATATATTGCCGTTCTTTTTTTTAAATCGCATGTCGACTATAGCTCATGACGTTTAGATGAAATTACATGCTTTCATAGACGCAATTCCAAGCAACAATTTTAATACTTATAATTTCGTCAAGTTTCTTTTATCTCATCACCAACAAGATTATTTCATATTAGATTGCATGCAAGTAATGCGACCATTTATGTTGACCAGAAAATAAGTTTCTTTCGGAAACAGTTATACATTGATTAATATATTATTTTGAAAATAAACGTTTATTACTTGTATAAAAATTGTATTCTCAAGTTGTTCGCATCGATAACGATCATTTTATGATTAGCCTTGCGATCGTGTACTTTTTTTTACCCTAAAGACTGCAATTGGATGCACGAAAGTAGTCCTATCAAACAGTCCTGGTCTTTATTTTTCTTTTTGTGTATGTGACATGTAGAGGGAACAGTATCGCTAAATGTTACTCGACGATATCGCAAGCGTTTATCATGTAGAACAAATTCCAAAATATCACTAAACGTGTGTCCAGTCATAAAGACGGACGTTATGTGCAATAATTGTACGGCTTGCTGTATGTACACGGTAGAGCTAGCCTAAGGGATTATTCATAACTTGTCATTAGTTGATGAGAGCAAACTAATTAGCGATCTAGGATAGAGTGCTTCGTGAAATTGCGAGATTGCGTCGTGAAGGAGAAAAGGATTCGCGTTCTCACACGGCCGTTTGAACCCGATTCTGCCACGTAACGATCGTGTTCAATAATTTAATTAAACACGGAATGAGGAGCAAGTGAATGCAGATATTTAGCGTCGATTCACCGCATCGTGTTTGCCTGTTGCGAACACGAAAACGGCCCTGTTTAAAAAAAACCGATAGCAAATGATAGAAGCAGATTTAAATTTTATTGAAATTTTACCTAATTTTATGGTAAAGTTATCGTTTCAATCAGACCCACATTTGGGCTACAGAAAAGTTATCTATGTCTATCGTTTCTTATAGTATCTTACTTAAATAATTAAATATTAATCTGTACGTTATATATATACATATATATATAATGTTAGATCATTTATATATATTTATATATATGTAAAAAATATTAATTATTTATACATAAAAAATAAAATCTAAAATAAAAATATTATTTATAATAACAAATATATATGAATTAAAATACGATACAGAATTATATCAATTTTAAAACACGGATCAGATAGACATTGATTAAGAATAATTATTAAATCATATGCTAAATAATATGAAAAAGATTAACAAATAATATTTATGAATCAAAAACATGATAGAATTATATAAATTTTTTTCTTATCTAATTCTATCGGATCTTTTAAGCAGGGGAGAGAAAGCGATAAATCAAAATGTAAGGAGTACATATGTGTTGGTCTGAAAATATGCGTAATCAATTGTCACGGATCGCTTGGAAACTTTCAATGATGCGAGAGCGACGAGAAAACGAATGTTTATAGTCGCGGGGATGACAGTATTAACATTACTCGCTACATATTGTTGCTTGGTAGTGGATGTGTACGTTTGCTATCGTAACTCTTTAACACATAGTAGGGCACAAAAATCGCGATTAAGACCTAAGAGATATCTGGAACGAGTAAACGTTATTTTTATAGCCCCTGTAAATTTTTGATAGCCGACACGACCATCGATAGATTGATATACAGGGTGCCCGGGTCATTAGCACATTAATTAGTAATAACTAATTAAGGCTGTAGTGGAGGGGTGCCCTATATAATCCTCGAGCGTTAATATTTTTTTATTCTTTTTCCTGTGAATCGATTCGTTTTACTGACCCGATATGTAGTCTCGAGCAGATATTTTTTATAGACCTCATAGAGAGAGAAAACTCTAATATCTAATTGACAACATAATTTTGTAAAAGGAAAGATATTCTTGTAATTATTGTCGGCCTAATTTCGCATAGAGCCCCGCGGTAATTTTTCACATGCAACTTCCGATTTTGTAATTAAATTGCAATTTATTTTTTTACACGAAGGTGCGGATTCGATTTAAATGTGCCACGTGGCACAGCGCTCGTCTCATCGCGCGCGATATTTTGGGTCTCTATTTAACACAATACTCACCTAATTATTAATTAATATCAAAATGCTATATATCGCCAGCGATGCTAAGAGGCAAATATCGGAAAATTCAGCATGATGCGAAAAGATTGGTTGGCAATAAAATAAAACAAAAACAAAAATGGTCTCGACGGAAACTTTTATGCATCTAATGATGCATGTAGATTCGAAATCATCCTGAAATCATCGAATTCCTAAACAGGAGCAATGATTGTATTATTGGCCAGAGACTGCGTACATTGTTTTACATGAGTTGGCGAGCGAGATTGAAAATATGATTCCGAGATATTCATTCGTTGTCATGATACACGACGGCGATTATTTTGATGATGATTGTTTCTAACGTCGGCAATCTACTCTGAGAACGGCAGACGTTTTTATATTACTTTTAGTATTCGTTACCTGTAAAAGTCTACGAATGAGTTTTCACGCAGAGTTCTATATGTGAAACAAGTGTTTTATTTAACATTCCGATAACTTAGCGAAACAAAAAAAAAATACAAAATAAACCGTTGACAGTACATGGTGCATTCTCTTTATCGACCTTTCATAACTCTTAATATAAGAGCATTTTTAATTATTGTACATAAATCTTTTATTTATTAAAAATATATAAAATATGTAAAATAAATATAAAATATACGAAATTAAAAAAAAATAAATATCAAAATGTCAAATACCTAAAAACCATATGTAAATATGTTAAATTATTGACATAGTGCGCGACTTATCCCTGGAATAATTGCAGAATCTTGATATCATCAACCGTTGATAACATTACACATAACATACATATACAAGTGCAGACAGCCAAATTTAAATTCATTATGTTAAATAAGACAGTTTTATTTTATCTTTCTCATAATTTTTATTTATTTCTATGCCTGAATATTCATATATTAAATAAAAATGTATAGTTTTATTATCAACTGAAATTGTTTCTATTATCAATATTCTTCTACATTTAACATAAGTGATCTAAAGCGCGATGGTGGTCACTCTCAGGTTTCTCTGTTTTATTTTTTTAACAAAAGCATTATTAAATAAAATGAAAAATCAACAAAAAAGTTATGATATATCCTTGAGAAACCTTTAGATCACTTATGTTAAATGTAGAAGAATATTGATAATAGAAACAATATTTTAGTTGATAATAAAACTATACATCTTTATTTAATGGATATTTGTTTTTAAATATTTAAGTTAATGTTGTTTTTGTTGATAGGAAAAGTGCAAAGTGTATCAACACATTTTAAATTAAAAAATTATCACTGCTGCTCGAAAGTGGCAATTTAATGCTCAATAATTTCCTAGGTTTTACATACATTTACAAGTTTCCCCAAACTGCCGAATTTAAAACGCAATTGTTAAGTAGAACCAGAAAAGTAATATTGCGAAAATTAAATTGTTAATCTTTACGACTCCCCTCCTTCCTACCCTAAAACTAAATTATGTTCAATTTTTACACAGATATTTAAACATAATAATAGAACATTTTTTGATAATACTTTGAGATGTGACACATACATTATTAAGGTGAGAGATGTATAGAACATTTCTTAAAAATTAAGAAAATTATGAAAAAATTACAGATTGTTTTATACAGATTGCATTTGAAAGTAGTAGAAAAAATTTGGTCGCTATTTTCTATCCAGATAAAAAATTATTTTAATAAGAAATAGACATGTGTTCTAATGAAAACAGTAATGAAATAAGAAATAATGAAAAATCTAAAGTTTTTTTATTTAAGTACTGTAAATAAATATTTAAGATGATTTATGTAAAGTTTTATTGCAGTACTTAAGAAACTAACTATAAATTATCAAAACATTATTAAATAAAAATATAATCTTATTTACACAACTTTCATATGTATATAGTTTATTTGAAATGTTAAGATTAAATACATTTCTAAATTTTATTTATTTTGCAGGAACTGTTAGTCCGATACCTCTTTACCATCTTTAATTACCAATCGATAAATACGAGTACGCCGTTCGGCGCTCAATGTGTTATAAACTACTGCCGCCAGATGGCAACGTGTGTCGCGCTCGCGTCGGTTGAACGTCGTCACGTCGATCGCAGTTCGCGATGTGAAATCTTTGGAAATTTTGCAAATACGCGTTTTCCGTATTTCGAAAATGAGTTTCCCGAACGTTATATCGCGGTACATCTATGATCGGCTTGAAGCGCAAGTGGCATAGTGAAACGACGAGAAAAAAATATCCCTCTCCCTCTCGTTTGCTCAAGTCCGCTCGCTTAAGAAAAGGAAATGTTCTCGCTATTGGAAAAGCAAGTTCTTTGTCCGAAAGAATTCCTTTGTACGGGCTTTCTTTGGCGGGCAACAGAATTGTTTTATAACCGCGGAAAGTGGGTTTAACGAAAAACTCTGCACACGGCATTTTTCGTTCGGAAACTGATATCACGGGCCTGTGACTCGCGCGAGGACTTGGGTACATTACAAATTTGAAACTTCGAGTCCGAAGCTTCGAAACATTTGAACATTTGTACTCGTATACATATGTAATTACGATGTACTGCAAAAAATAAGTTGAAACTCATTTTATTCGATGAAATCAGTATGCAGTAGAGTATGCACATACGTGAGAAGCGATCACACCGATGGCGCCTTACGCCTAATCGCCTTCTCATTATCCTCCAGGGGGCGGTTGCGGTATCGCTTATCGCGTGAAGCCGTTAGTTGTCGCGTGAAGTGAGTAGTTCATTTGTATATGGGAAAGTGCGTGATTCGGGCGAAAAGATTCGGGCGCGAGTGAAAAGCGGCCTCGAGTACCGGAGTGACGGTCTTTCGCGGCGAAAACGTGTGTCGGACGTGGAAACGCCAGGACGTGCGACACGGCGCGCGAATAATTTGTCGCTGGCGGCGGCTGAAACGGTAGGACGAGGCGAATCGAGGATCACGGCGGGGGACATGGCGGCGACGACGATAAGAAGGTAGGAAAAAAACCCTCGCGTCGGGTTCGGAGCGCGGAAATTTATGAGTCGCGACGTGTCGACGGAAACCTTAAATTTTAACGTTGCCCGTGTCGCGCGGGAGCGACCCGCAGTCGGGGTCTCGGCCCTCCATGCGAGAGCTCGGTTTAAGGATCTAGAAAAGGGGGATTATACGACGGGGCGCGCCGCGGGAATGGCGTTGGCGGGAACGAGGGAAGCAGAAGGGAGGAAGAAGGGTGGACGGCGCGGCGGAGTGGGTTATACGCGGCGCATCTCGCGCGCGCGGGGCACCCGCGAATAAAACGATAATAAACCGCGCGTCGCATACCAGCGACGCGAACGCATTTCGTCGCTTCCGCGACACACGTGTCCCGAGATACGACGTCATCCCGAACCGCCATTGCCACTCACAGTGACGTCACGTCGTCGACAACGACAACGACAACGACGATGATCAGGCTAACGATCGCGGTAATCCTTATAAAACGAGATCTTTAATCTTCGCGATACGTTTACACAGAAAAATATTATTCTCTTGCAAAGAAAAGCGACTATTCAATTTTTAATTTTTTTTCTTTTAATTAACGATTATCTTTGCAAACAATATTTTCTTAACAATAATCTTAAAATACATTTATCATTTACTTGAAACAAATAATATTTACTTAAAGTAAACTTCTGTATAGACACAGAAAAATATATTTGAATTAAATAAATGTTACTTTTTTCAAATATTTCATAAGTTCATGTATCTGCAAATCTATCATAAGTTCATCATAAATATTAAATTTATTCAAAATATATTCTGAATCCTAGTAATGTATTACTTCAATCAGGAATGTTAAAAGAAAAATTTAATTTGCTTATTATTCTTACTTTTCTTTGATACAATTTTATATTTTTCAAAAGAATGTAAATTCTTTTTTTTTTCTGTATGTAATAATAAATTTTTCTAAAATTTGTGATGAGTACATGTTAAGACAATTATGTAGAAAATATTCTATAAGAGATAATCGTAACTTACGAGAAGAAAAAAAGTAAATTAAGTAAACTTTGCTTTTCTTAGCAATGGAATTAATATTTTTCTGTGTGTAGAATGTCTTCACTGAAAGTAATGTTTGGTATTTTTTTTGCGACTATAATTGCGTGGTAAAATAATTATAGTTACGAGCCTCATTTTTATATCTTATCATATTTAAATATAGTATCTATTATAAATTTTTATTTAGCACATCGTTTTTTTTGTAATAATTATTTTTTAAAATTCTTGCAATTTATTTTCTCGTGTATGAGAAAAAGAATCTCAAAGTTATTGAAAATATTTTATTACTTTTAATTAACATTTAATTAAATGTAAATCTGGGAAAATTTGATTCAAATTCGACTCGATGTAAAAATGTTTTATTCGTACACTTCTCTTAGATATAATCAGAACTGGGAAAAAAGTATTTGAAATATAAAATACAAAATACTGGTAATCTTAGTATTTGAATTGCTAAATACTAATACAAAATACTGGCAATTGCGACTTGAAATTCAAAATACAAATTGTAAATACTAAGAAAGGCAGTATTTTGTATTGGATTTCATTATTTTTTGTTCAGCAATAGATATAATATATCTGTGATAAGGACTAAACATTTTTTTATTAGAAAGATTTCAAAAAATAAATTGATCTAACGTGGACATAATCGATAAAACTGTTAATATCAGTCGATACTAGTCAGTACCAAAAAATAATGAAAATATTGATCATATGTGGTTAATATTGATTGATTGATATAGAATATATGACAGTGATTCAGATTTCTTGATTTTTGAACATTATTTATCGTTTGGTAAGCAAGATTGGATAAAATATTCTTTTTTTGATTAAATAAAGTTAAAGTTAATGTCTTAAAATTAGTTAATTTTAATGAAAAGTTACATAAACTAAAAAAACTAGTTCAGTTAAAGTTACGTTAAGATTACATTAAGTTAAAAGTTAATTTTGAAAAACATCTATAGTAAATTAGAAAGTCAATTTTTTTAAGTTAGATTATTCAAACCAATGATAATATGGATCATCAAATAAATTTAATATTTTATTTGTAAATTAAGTTTATGAAATAATAAAAATATATTTTTTGTATAGAATGTATATTTTTCTTTAGCTTTTTTCTTTTAAACAAATGAATTTTGAACTTTGGAAAAAGTTAATAAATTAAAGTGCATTTTTAAAATAATTACAAATGTTAAAATTAAAAATTAAATCATTTAAAATTAACTTAATTAAAAGTTATTAACTTTTCGCTTTATTTAATTTCTAACTTTTTAACTAGTTACTACCTTTTCCTGGGATATTGATTGTATTATTATCAATATTCCTATCACTAGGGTAAGGTAATACTGTTAATTAATTATTTATTATCTTACCCTGGTGATAGGGATTATTTGAAGAAGACGCGTCAATATTTTCGTCACAATACAGTTCTATAATCATTCTGTACACACGTACATTCACTACATTATTATTATTGGATCAGTTCTGAGTTAATTTTCATTACTTTTACAAGTATAAAAATTCTTTAAAATGATTTACATACTTTAACATTTCTAAAAAATATTTGTATGATTATTTAAAAGAAATTACGAAAGAAAGTACGAATATTATAACTATTATAATTACAGTGCAATTAGTTTTTCAAAGAAATGAAATCTGCAGGTCAAAATGTCGAATCGTCTGTACAGAGTGATATAACATTATTGCAAGAATAATTTCAGGTTGTAAAAATATTGATGCATATTACTAATTCAATATTACTGATCAGTATTATTGATCGTGAATGGGTCCGTATAAGAGCATAAGGATTAAAATATCGAGCTTGCAAACCCACAAGGAAGACACCGGGTATACCGGGTCTGGGATTGATCGTTGAGGAAATGTTCTGGGACGGTCGGTCGCATAGCCGATGCTTATCTAAAACTTTTGTGGTTCACCGTCGACGGTGCGTTATGGTGTAATAAAGTTTAAGTAATTTCGCTGCTGGATCGAGCTCGCTTGCGCCGTAACGCAGTAAAACGCTGGCGTTATAAAAGATCGGAGGCCATAGTGCACAAAATGCATTTTAGGAAATAAGGAGAAACGCAGTGCGACGGATTTTAAAAATCCGACGTAACTCCGACGATGGGAACGTAATCTGGCTTTTGCAATCGCTTTTAACATCTTGCTTCTAAATTAAGTTTTAGTTAATCTCCCTAAAATCAAGAGACATCTTATTTAAAATCCTGTTCTTTATGAATTATTAATATAATCTCTAATTATCTAGATATAATTTTTATAAATATTTTGGTACGTATTATACATAAAGCGGGGAAAATTAAAATTCAGATTTCTTCGTTTATTTTTGCGATTGATTAAAATAATGTGCGCTTGAATTCAAGACGTACCGACACAAATAAAGAGAGCGCGAAAAAGGGAGGCAGAAGAAAGAGAGAGAAAATGTACACTTTGTCCTCTTTCTCTTTCTCTTCGTAAATCTTCCATGCGTGTAACTCATCTGACGAGGAAGCCGCGCGGCGCTCTCGTTGCGAACGGAGTTGTTTATGCTTTCCTGTGCAGCGCTTTCTGAAATATGCAAATCGCGCGAATTCGCATAATGGCGTTATCGCGGTGGGATGCCGGCGACGACGACGGCGACGACGGCGGCGACGGCGAGATAGCTGAATTCACCTCGCGGCTCTTTCGCGACTTCAAACGACGCGCCTCGCCGGTCGCTCGAAGTCGAGAAGAGAATCCACATCTCCGGTCTCTCATAGCGCGATAGATTGACGCGATCCGCGATCCTCGGTACGGAACGAAATCGCCTTTGTTTCGCGTTAATACGTTTCAACGTGTTAAAATCGTGTGGCGGTAAACGCTACTGCGAACGGTGCTCGTTAATATTAACATGATGCAATCAACTGTTCGTACGTATCGCCAGTAGAAATGAAAATAAATTAACGAGTATATGACGTCAGAAATTAGGGAAAAGTTGCTGAATGCGTGCCGGTCTCCTAAAATGTACAACATACCCCTATATTTTCCATTTTGAGTACGCAATTTTTTTTATACTTTTGAGGAGTTTTGAAATGAGACGTGGCGTTCGATCTGCGGTTACGGATCGACAAATAATGTCAGTTTGCTACTTGTGCTCAAGAAACATTTTGGACTTAAAAATCAAAAGAGCACAAGCAAAAGTTTTAAATAATCAATATGTGCTGTTCAGAAACATGAGCGTTATTGTTAAACGGAATAGAACCGCAGATGAAAAAATCCCGCTCTATTTTTACAGTAATAATTAGTAATTTGTCTAAGCTAAATGATCATTTATTACTAATTATTACTGTTGGGGTAGAACGGGACTTTTTCGTCTGTTTGAGCTATTCTGTTTAATGATAATGCTTTTATGTTTCTAAACAGCACATATTGATTATTTAAAGCTCATGCTGCATATTCTTTTGCTTTTGAAGTCCAGAAGTTCTTTCTTGAGCACAAGTACTGTTCAGAAACACGAATCCCAGATAGTAAACTGACGTTACTTGTCGTTTTGACGTCAACATGTTGTCAAAAACAAATAATTAAAGACAATTGGCTCCGTAGATGAAAAACTTCCGCTCCACCTTACATTTACGATTTGATGAGCAAACGAGATTAAGCAAGTCCGCGCCTCTCGTTTACATGCTTCTCCGCTCCTTTCCCAATATCTCGGCCGGCTTATCGGCGTTCGCGGGCGGAACGCGTTTCCGCGGCGCGTTTTACGGCGCGATAAAGCGAGGTGCGGGAGTGCGCGCGCGGAACGGACGGCCTTACATATCATAATTGATACGTTACAAGCGCTCCTACACGCCGGATAAGTTTATCTCCGACGCGCATCGACGAAACCGGTTAGATAACGAGCCGCTCGCGCGCGCGCGCTCGCTCGCTCGCTCGCTCGCTCGCATTCGCTACATCATATAATAAGGTTTAATTATTCGGATAATGAGGTCCGCGCGCGCCCGTACTCGCCTAATGACAAATAGCCGAACCGCGCCGCGCCGGTGCGGTACCGGTATAACGCGTACAGCGAAAACGACAAACAGCGCTGATTTTCACGTCCCGCCGAGGCTACCGCATATACGCCTCTATTACGTAAAGGTCCGCGATCGATACACGTTCTCTAACCTGCTTTATTCGAAGATAGAGAGGGTCAAAACTTGCGCGCACTTACAGTAATCTAAATTCTAGAACGAAATTAACGGACGATCGATCGTTGCGATAACGCAAAGTTTTGTCTTTGGAACTTGCGCTGTTATTGATATCAGCGTGTTACTCGTACCATTCAACTCCATATATATTTACGAGTATTGTAACACGTATGAAGCACGACATGGATATCGTCGCCGTTTATTCCGGCTCTCGCGCGCGAATCCCAATATATTTCTCGATCTACAAATTGCCGATCGAAGAGACAAATAAGCGCGATCCGTTCGGTTTGTCCACCACTTTTAATTAACTCGTCACATTCGGCGGGAAGTTAAAACGCCTGGGTTTCTCTCGATGCTTTTCAAATTTGAATTCTCGATGTGCCGATGTAAAACCGCCGGTCGCCACCACCATCACGTGAAGCCAGACGCAATCGACGCGAAAGATCTCGAAGGTACATCTTCGATGCCACGTCGAATTCCAACGAGATTTTAAAAGAAAGGATAGCTGGACAGGAAGGATGATGTACGTTCTGATCGTTTCGAAAGAGAGAGAGAAAGAGAGAGAGAGAGAGAAAGAGGGGGAGGAAAAAGAAGGGAGGGTTGGAAAGGAGCACGTCGTATCCACGTTTTCGATGATATTTACGTGTGTCCGTACCACGGTCGGACGGCTGTCGAACAGCGGGTTTTACAGCGCGGGGACAGCATATATAGGATCAGGAACGCGCGCGTATCATCGGACCCGGGGGCGACTGCTCGCTTACACGCAAGTAGATGGATGAAGGTGGCCGCTAGAAGAAGGGAGGAGGTGGCGGTTGATGGGTGTAAACTCGAGATAGCATCTCCGACTGTCCTCCGTCGACTGGATCTACCGACTCCTACATCTCTTCGCCCGGCTAGACCTGTCGTCTTTACCCAGTTTTTAATTATCTCCCTGGGTTTACCCTGCGCGCACACACAAAGACAAAGGCGCGGCCACAGGTAAAAGAAGAAGCTCATCTGCAGCCGCGCTCTCCTCGGAAGGAAACGCGTATGGGGTGACGTTTTGACGCGTCTCTTATACGACGAGACTTTAGAGAGGTGATCTCTGCGTGATGCGGTGATGTATCGTTTTCGTCTACGATTTTTCCGCTCGCTCCACCTCGTCGAGACTCGTCGGGAATTTTTTCGCCGCTCTCTCGCCGGTCTCTCGCCGGTATTTTGAGCCTCGAGCGCGATAATATCGTTTAACAGCCTCGAAATTTCTGTGAGAAATTTATCTCCAGCGAATACAGAGAGTCATAATTGGTACCGTAAATAAGATAATATCCCTTTGCGCTTTCCATTTAATGCACAAATTTTTGCCGTAGTGAGTTCCGTAAAGGTGCTTTTAGGAGAGATAGAGAGATAAGTTCCATTAAGCAAGCGAAGACGCAAGCCTCATTTCCGAGGATTTCGGAAGGGAAAAGCGCGATTATTATTTTATTACCTCCCCGGCGCCACTTCTTTTAACCGGGAATCACGATCGGCGTACAAAGCGGATTTTGCGGTTCGACTTTGTCGCTCACTCGAGTCGAAAGCAGCGAGTCGGGGACGGACGGACGGAAGTGACGAATAGTCGCAGCAGGTCCTTTGAACGGTTGATCTTCAAGACCGGGAGAGAGGTACACACGGGAAAGACACAAAGCGCCGCTATCCGCACCATCAGTGTCCGATACTAGGCTCAGGTGACACGCTTTCCGAAAAGGTACCCACGTACCCTTATTAAGGTGGGGACAAGATAGGGGCCTCGACAGAGAGTGCCCCACCGATGACAGCAAATATTTACAACGTCATGCTACCTAGACTGGGCGTTCTCCCGTGCGTGTTCGGCCGTTTCGCCGGCGCCGGTCTCTCCTCTCAGAATGAAGCGCGTTTTTAATGTGCGACGCAGTCATTCTTCCCACCCGGCCGTATTAATAATTCGGTTAACCCAAAAGCAATTACGCCGGCGCGGCGCGGCGCGGCGCAGTGCTTCGGGACTGTTTGCGGCAAAACACGTTTTGACCAGCGTGGATTTTCATTAATTTATATAATTCATATGTACGAAAATTATTATCATATGTGCTCGAAGATTTTATATCCAGCCCGAAAGATTGCTAATGATATCAGAGTCTGATTTTATATAATTATAGAAATTTACGATATATCAATTTGTTCTTTAAAAATATATACCGATTGATTATGGGTCGCCATGTATTCTATATTTTGATACTCTTGTTACCACGAAATTCATATAATAATTAATGAATTGCGGGCTGCTCTCTGTTAACATATTAATTTACAATCAACAAGTTAATAGTTACGCGATTAAATATGCAATAAATTGAACCAATCGAACCATATTCTGTTTTCGGGCGTTTAGTCGTACATATCGATAAACAAAATGTGACCACGATGTTTTAATAATATGTATATCTCAAATTACATAACTCAATGTAACGCGCATAATAATATTAATTATTTTTCTCCTTAAATTTGTGTGCTTGATT
Source organism: Solenopsis fugax (assembly GCA_003595255.1). NCBI lineage: Eukaryota > Metazoa > Arthropoda > Insecta > Hymenoptera > Formicidae > Solenopsis > Solenopsis fugax. The sequence goes on along the minus strand of QKQZ01055605.1, from coordinate 469 downwards.
TAGCCTCGTGCAACTTCTACGTAATAAAATATCAAAATAAAATTATTTTTAACTTTGTTAAACATATTTAAACTTGTATAAATATTGACGATGCAATTGAGCACATGTGTAGATCGTAACTTGTAACTGTAAAGAATTTTTATATTTCTATCATTCAACAATTTACGTAGGTACGGTTTTCTCAGTCATCCATTGAGAAAATATTCCGCGGTGTCAGACTGTTGAAGCGTCAATTTTTCTCATCTTTCGAAAATTCAAATTTCCGCCGTGTGAGCACGCGCTCGAGACGAGCAGGTCCTAGGTATTTCGCTGTCAATCGTTGCGGAGAAAATTTTCGATGGTACCGAGCGGAGCAAAGCAGCCCGGTGCTGGCCCCCCGCTGGGGTATCGGTTACGCTTAAACCGCGTTTATAAGGCCCTTGAAACGCGGCTTTTCGTGCAAGCCGGCGCGGTGCGGCGCGGCGTGGCG
>QKQZ01055604.1:0-23321 GCA_003595255.1 Solenopsis fugax | reverse complement strand
TATATATATATATATATACACACATATGATGCTTGTAATACTTTTTCACAGTACTCGCTCATGAGACTCACGTCATATGAAAGATTAATATACCGGAATTGCAAGACCGGAGTTAACACTGGAATTGTACGATCAAAGTTAGACAAAATTCGAAAAGGAGGAAAAGTAATGCCTCTCTATGTAGAAATGTAGATAAAAATACAAACTTATTTTAAATTTCACTTGCTTCGCCGCGAAATGACAAATCGTCTTCTTAACTTTTTCATTAGAGTACGCTGAAAGCGTACATACTGCCAAATCTCGCATTTTAGAAATAACTCCCATGCGCCTCGTACTTTACGTAACTTACAAATAATAAAAGAAATTTGCTTCTATATTTAATATATTTATACATTTACAAATTAATTTATATTTTTTTCAAAAACGCGATGCTAAACTGATAAAATATACAGCTGCGCGAAATTCTTCGTTCGATTCGATTATTCTGCATTCTAATCCGGATAGCGCGCAATTGTCATTGCGTCAAAATAAAAGGAAAAAAACAGAAAAAAAGTATTAACATAAAACGTAGCTTTATTGAGATTTGCTAAGCTCAGTTTTGCTATTTGGGCTTAGCTCGCTCGCTAATCGTCTTTATGCGATTTCGAAGTAAGTTTCAGAAAACAAAGATTCTGCAACTCGGCACGTACCTGCAGAAGCCATCTCGAATGACAGACCAAGTGCTTCAAAATCGTCCTGAGAAACTTGACCAGAAAGATTATTCTGTAGATTGTTAGGCACTCGCTGTTGCTGCTGTTGCTGCTGCTGCTGTTGCTGTTGCGTTCGCGCCCCGACAATCGCCCTCAATTCTTGCCGCACAAATTCCGAGGTGCTGGCATTACCTATAACAAGAGAAAATCATTATGAGCACAGTGTCACCGCAATATGTGTTGTATTTCCTTTGCACAATTCTTAATTTCCAATCTGTGCAATTTTTGTGTACGTGTATGTATATATATGCATATGTGTGCGTGCGCGCACATGTGATTTCAATATTAATTTATTATGTTACAATACAGAATACTGCATTTGTTACATAAAAATTTTACGATGATATTTTGAGTAAAATTAAAATACATTTTATGTAATACATCCAATTCGAGTGAAAAACTATTCCATGTGTCGTTCAATAAGACATAGAAAATGCTTCATATGTGGTGTACTTTCTCTCGACAATATAGATTCTTTGAAATTAATCTTCTTTTTATAAAAATTGAGTTATTTATCAGTATTAAATATTTTAACAATTAAAAAGTAAATTATTTAGTTAGTCTTATTTGGATACATAAATGAAAAATATTAATTTTTTAAATATAACTTACAGAGGTAAATATACGAAAGACAAAAGCTTTGCATACATAAGATAACGTTCGAAAATTTTTCGATGCATCATTGAAATAAATAATGAAACATGAAATTTATTATTATATTTTATATGTACAAGTTTTCTGAACTGATCGACACTATCGAAAGAGAAAATTCTGAAGCATCCAAAAATTTTTCTCCCGTAGACAATCAATATAATAGAAATATTTATCATACAAATAAAATTTGGGGAATTTTGTCATTTTAATCTTCTTCGCTTGACTTTTTTACTTTTCTTGGGAGTTGATGTATTGTTTCTATCTCACTTGGAAAAAGCCATTTTTAAATTTTTTAAAATAGCGAATATAAAGAATAAACATTATATCATTTTTTTTGCTAGATACAATATCCTATGTTCTATTGTAAGTCAAAAATGCATGGTGACATTTGCATATCCCTCTTCGACCCTAGACACCGCATCTTCCTTTTTATGTTCTCAGGTATTTAAGGCCTAAAATAAGAAAGAAACTTTATGGGTAGCACGCAGAAAGCGCTAGGCAATTTCTAAAAGAATCTAGAATTTGCTTCCATCTATGAAGAATTGGAAACAATACTATGCCGTAGTACTAGGCCGTGAGATAAGTATTCAAAAATGTTTGTACCTGAAAGGACCATACTCTTTCTAGCACAATCAAAAGTTTCGTATTTTAATCTTCTTTAAAATTTTCAAGATTTTTCAGATATCCCCTTGTATAATAAACAAATAACAGCCGTATACATTTAAAATAATAAATTGAAAAAAATTTGATCTGTTATCAAGACAAAGTACACAACGTGCTCGCGCTATCTTATCTACTTCCTTATCACGAAATTTCAACCTTAAAAATAAGTGCATATGTTATGACAGATCGATGAGGATTGATAAACAAAAATGCGCAAAATATATAAAAATATTAATCACGAAAGCTCGATGCACTGTACACAAAAAGGCCTCATTTGTTAGTAAATGTTTTCACAGCATGTAGAGATAAGCGGTGTTTGAATTCCATCTTTTTACATTGTGATGTTATATTACACAGATGAACACAAGATATTTGTTCTTTTTAGCTGAATTTCTTGCACAGTTTATCTTTTTTTTTTTTCTCTTGAACGGGAAAAAAAGAGAAAAATTGAATCGTGCAAGAAGCTCAATTAAGAAAAACAAGCCTAAGATATGGGTAATCCTTACTTCCCGAAAGATGAAAAAATAATTAAAATGTTACAAATCCGAACATTGCATTCGTCACTTTCAGAGCTTTTCGTGCTACGCAAAACGGGATATTACTTTTCACACTGAAGTTAATTATCCCATTTCCTGGAAATACCTTATTAACATTCTTGAAATTTTAATGCAAGCTTACGCTGTGATATTTTCAATCATGTTACATTTTGCGTATCACAATTGAAAATGTGTAATAGTCGAACTATCTTAATCTTGAACTTTCCCTATCTTCGTCTCCAAAACTAGCACATCGTAAACTGGAATTCTCTTATTCTCACTATCTCGCACTTGCATACATAGAATGAAAATAACTAGTGAGATTATAAGCAAACAAGTCGTGACTGCAACATTAATTATGTTTCGCCGAGATAACAATTTTGTATTGACAGTATGTGATTGATTCTTACCTTTAGATTCAACAAATTAGGCTCGGGTATTAGAGAAACTAAAAATGATTCGCTATGCCGAACTCATTTTCATTCTACTCATTATGCTGTTAGAATGTGAGAAGGGAAAGTTGAGAACAGAGTCTACTTGGTTCCAGTGAATTGAAATTAAGAGAGTTCGGCTGTATATCTCTTAATTGCTATCGCGTATATAATTACAATATAACACAAGTCCGTGTCAACACCTTTGACTATCAAAGCAAAGATGTCCACGATTGTGTACAAACGGAAACAGATTAATGATAACAATATCCGTAACATTAAATTATCTTCCAATCCAAGATAATTTAATGTTATTACGTTCATGGATGTTATTCATAATGATTTGATTCAATTAAGGAATTAAGGGAATGACGTAAATGATGTAAAATTTTGAAAGATAAAAAAAGGTCCAGAGCAAAATCACTAGCGCTTAATAATATTTTTTTTCTTGTATAATTTTATATACGGATATACATACATATTTATTTATTTATACATACATATATACGATAACACACATATTATAGTTCTTCAAACTGCGTGCTTATTACTTTCGGTCTAGAAACACAGTTCTAAACCAGAATAGTAACATCACAATGTTGAATTAACAATTAATATAATGATACTAATGTTTGAGTATCAATTTAATATTGTGATATTACTATTCAGTTTAGAATTGTATTTCAAGACCGCAAATAATAAGCGCACAAAATTTGAACTACAATATAGAATTATACAAAAAATATTATCAAGCATTAAAATCCTGCACTGAATCCTTTCCATTTAATTGAGTAATTTACTTGTAATCTTTATTATTAGCAAAATTTTGTTTTTCAAAATTTCATGTTTCTCGAATTACAAAGTCCGTCTGTAAGTAATACATAACAAAATATCTACATTATTTTCATATATGAGTAGCCGATATACAAAAGCAGCTATATTAAAAATATAAATTAAATATTGGAATTCTAAGATTCGTTAACTTCTTAATTATGAATTAAAATATTAAAAAATATTTTTAAAATGTACAAAAATAATTACAAACTCTGTAGATCAAGATAAGCAAAAATCAAATTGTAAAAGAAATTAAATCCCGACTCTGTAATATTGCAAATATAATTATATTTTCTTAGTAATATGCAGTTAGTTATTTTTTAATTATTTTTCTTACTTTTTTATTTTATTATTTAAACTTACTTTGTTATTTTTTTCTCTGTCTTTAGTATTTAATTTTTTGCGAAAGATAACATTTTTTGTTTTCAGAACCTTCAGTTTCAAAATCAACTAAATTCTTTCTTCAACTATAAAAGCAGTCAAGTATCGCATTTAACAAATTTAATAAATAAAAATTGTATTTCTCATGTACACATTTTGTTAACTAAAACAATAAATTTTTCTTAATGAAAAAAAAATTATTAATAGCTCGAATTCGATAATTATACAAGTCTTTTCGCTATAATACAATAATATTTCAATGGAGATAACTACTTTGGCAAATGGGCTGCTCATATATAATATTTTAGTAATTCGAAAGAATAAGATAAACAATATAATTCAATGGTATATGACATCATTACGAAATTACACGATTTACAGTAAGATAAACGCAACGATACATTGTCGTAGTGTCGTCCGAGTCACAGTACATATTTGTGAATAGTGCAGGTGATGATTAAGCCAAATCATGTATTTTTTTACGGGCTGTGATAGAGATGCTTGGATTACAAGCATATACATGTAGTGCAAGTATATATGGTACAAGTATACATAAACCTATTTTGGGTACATATACAAGATCTCATAAAAATATGAGATATACAAATATTTCTTAAATTAACTAAATTCAGTCATATGCTATGTCAGAGCTATCTAACTTGTTGAAATCACGCGAATAAATAGCAAAACAAAAGACAGAAAAAAGCGATAGAAAAGAAATGCAGAACGAGATTTACAAGCATAGTTAGACAGATCATTTCTATATTCAAAATAATTAATAATTGATAAACAGCTCGTATTATGCAAAGCAATATAGAAAACAGTAAGATCAACATTAAGCAAATTAATGTGATGTATTCGGATCATTTATTAATCGTAATTGCATATTCACGATAGTTCTAAGTATATCATATTAATTTGCTCATTGTTGGCTTTTCTGCTTCTTATATTGCTCTTTTATATCATTATAGATTCACCTAGATCTATCAATTTGAATTCATTTCAATTTTCATACACGCTTTTCATTACATAATTTTAAGATCAGAAAAAAATTTTTGGTTTATACATTTTAAGACATGTACTCTAGAAAAAGGAGATGAAACTCCATAGGAACTTTAATAATCACAGAAACATTCAAACTTACGATTTGGCTCTCCTAGTATCATAAGATACAATGTAACTAGTATAAAAAAAAGGAATGAAATTTAATGCAACAATAAAAATTTGGTAATAAAAGAATCTGTGCAATATACCAAGAGGTATAATACAATAGAACATACACAGAGAATTCTCTATTTACAATATACAATCATAACTCTCTCGATTTGATGTATCAGATGAGACTCGTGTTTATATATAATAAATTACCAAAGACATAGAGCATGGATTGCGCCTAAATAGTATATATAAATTGGTCAATAAAAAATAAAAGAGAAAAAGAGAGCGTTAAGACGGCTTCTCTTTTTAAGATTATAGCACCATTGAATAGAAAGAGATAGAGAATAGCAGTCTTCGCGTCCTATCTCTCTCATTTTTGTCGAAGAATTTTACAAACAAAAGACGCACTAGGTTACACGTTAATGAGATATGAGAAAAAACTTTTTAATAATTATTATTTTATAAATTTACTTCCACATCTTGATAGTAGAAGCTATTGAATTAACGGAAGAATTAATGTGATCATTTTTACTCCGTAATTTAAAATACACTTCTATTCAAACAATTGACGAATAAATCCGGCACTGATTATTTCCGCTGTTATTATTTTAAGATTATGTTGTAAAATTAACATAAGAAAGTTAATGTGCTACAAATATACATAAACAATTTCTAGTTATTTAAAAAAATTTATATTAATATGGTTAATATAGAATAAATTAATGTTTTTAATTCCCGCGATTTATTTAATTAAAAGATGTAAATATAAAACAGATTCAACTTTTATTCTCCTATCCATTCATGTCAAATAAGTGCATTAATTTACTTCTCAATCTTATTCTTTGATCTATGTCTTTGTACATTACAGTGTGTATGTTGATATAAATGATTCTTTTTCTACGAAATAGCTACAAAAATATAAATTATTATCAACTTACACACATTTACAGTAATAGTTATAACATTTAATGAAAATTACAATTATGTATAAAGAAAGCATTGCATGCAACATTTAGCGTATACTCTTGCATTTACATAGAATGACAGTTTAGGATTAAATACATAAAAATGATTCCCTCAAACAAAAAATGAATCATGAGTTTAATAATATGAGTTTAACAACTGAAATGCCTAAGATGATGAACAATTTCTCTCTTCAAAAGAAATGTGCACAATGACTAAAGCTTCAGTTTGAAAAAGTTGTCTAAATTTAAAAAATATTAAATAAAATTTGCGTATTCATACTATATATATAAATTAATTTTATAAGCCACTAGATTATCTTTCTAACTAAATTTATAAATTCAATATAAAAAGCAAAATATATCAATAATAGATATAACTGCTAATATGAAGTGACATTAAACTTTACCAATAAAACTAATCAATGATTTTAATTCTTATCGATAGTATTCTTTTATTTCAAAGTATACGAAATAAACTAGAAACTAAACTATCTTTCATTTTATGTAGATAAACTATCTCTCACTATATGTAAAGTATGTATGACACTTTATACATATAAGGGTGAAGTTATTTTTTAGATATATCAAATAATGAAAAGATAAACAATTAACCGAAAAATGAACATCTTATTAAATATCTTTAAAAAGATAAACGAGAAAAATGGATGAAAAAGGTAGAAAAAGAAAGAGAGAGAAATTTACATGTTTCCAAATACCCAATACATGCTTTGCATCCGCTAATACTGCTGTTGCCGCTGTCGATAGTGAATATAATATTGGTTATGATAATACATATGCTGGTAGGGGTGGTGACGACAATTTGTTTTTTTTAACGAGGAACAAAGTCGTGATGATGATAATGAAGTGTCACATGACATTAAGAAGTCACATGACTTACCACCCATTTGGTGATTCACAGGGTTACCGGAAGGCAGTGACCTGGCATCTTGCGCCTCCCCGCCAGATGAATAGAGCGGTACTGACGACCGATCGTAACAGTACTGACTGTTCTGCATGTCTGCCGTGTTGATAGTGTTGGCGTTCGTGTGTTGGTATAGCATAGGGGTATGTTGTTGGCTCGTAAAGTGTTGTGTATTGGTAGCGTTGTGTTGATTATGGGTAGGTGTTGCCGAGTGTGAATGACTAGGTGAAGGAAGAGGTTGTTCCTTACTCACGCCGCCGTAGTGCCGAGGCGAGCCAATCCCACCTGCAACATCAATCGTGTATACCCGGGTTGCCCATCGCCAGCCTTTGTCGAAACATTTAAACGCCTCTAATTTCACTTTCATGTACCATGCCAGCGCTCATCATCAAATAGCCACGCACATAATATCGAGATCGAAATCTATATCTTGAATAAATTAAACAACCGGCTGAATATGATTGATGCATCCGGATCGTGAGCAATTCCACTAACCGAAAGTCAAAAGCAGGTAACAATATGCCAAATAAATAAAACTTTCGTATTTCCGAGATTGTTGATAAGTAGGGCTTTTGACACACAATGCTATTTTTGTTAGGCTTTATATTCACAAAGAATCACTAGTAAATATTATACGATAAAATCAAAGACGACTAAAAATTTTGTAATAAATATTGTCTAATATTTGACGATTAAACTATAAATCCTTTATATAAAAAAATACATTCTATCTTATTCAATTTGCTAAAATATTTTAAATATTTTTATCCCATAATTATACTGGAATGCTGGAAGAAAGAAATTGGTTGAACCTAAATTTCGCGCGAGTAAGAAAATAAAATTATATAGTTTTCTGCTTGGGAGACAAGATAAGAAAATTATGAGATAAGAAAGCATTTCAATCTCTAATATAACACATCGCTCCAATCATAAATTATTAAAAGATTAAATCACAAATTATGCATAATCTGCTACATTACTCAGAAAGTTGCGCTTTCCTTCTATAAAGAATTCGTATGACACAATATATTACGTAATTCTATTCACAGAAAAACATCGAGAGATATACAGGCATAAAAAAAATACTAATAAAGTCTATGCGCATACCCGACTAACCTACGCACAGTTTAGTAGATTAAATAAAGTTAATCTTAATCTGTACGTACTTACCGCGACCTCGGAACAAAATCTTTCATATATATCAATCACAGCTTCCATTGCGCGTATAATTATATATTAAATCGCATACTGGCATTTATCGTAAAAATCAACTTCTATGTAGAAACTATACGCAAATACTTATTCGAAAATATCTTTGCTACTACCCGCGAATAAAGCGAAATCGAGCATTATTTAAACGCATTAATCGACGTAAACCGCCTATTTAAGAATCACACAATAATAAACCTTCCTCTTATTAATAGATGACAAAAATATGACCATTACGACTTAAACATTAAATAATATTACCCTAATCAGAATATTCTATAGAGAAGTCGATTTACCGAAATTATATTTGACACATAGTCAAAGAATATGATAAAAAGTAACTTTTTAATTGCAAAATTTCTTTTTAAAGTTGTTAATGTATTTTAATCAACTAATTCGAATAAAGTTAAACACGCGTTGGCACGGTAAAACGACTTTCCGACTATGCTTATATTTCTATAATCTTACAACTAAATATATAAATATATAATTTTCATCAAATTGTTTCACACACCGCATAAGATCCCATATTTGCTATTACTTCATTGCTACTAAACAATGAAGAACTCAAATATAATTTTCTATTTAATTACCAATATATCATAAATTCTATTATATATTTCTAATCAATATTATCCACACAAACATCTCTCATTATTGCAAAGTCGAAGCAATGTTTTCGTAAAATCGATTCCTTTCCTCTTTTTCTTCACATCCGATTCTGACTGTTTTAACTGCGATAATTCTAATTATCTTTCAGATGTTAAAATAGGGGAATGTATAAGAATCACTCGAGTCCGACGATCTGACAATTCACGAAAAACAATACATACCTGGCAACTGAGTCGTAGCAGAAGGCGTAGACGTAGTCCGTTGCAACCGATACTGGGCCGACGGATTTGGTGCACCAGTATTAGGACCCGGCGGGAACTGACTGGCCGTGGGCGATGTCGGTGGAGGAAACGCTTCGGCAGGAAATGGGGATTGCCGGGCGGAGGCTGCCGTCCCTGGCGAGGGCATCGATCGTTGTTGCTGCTGTTGTAACTGTTGTTGCGCCGTGACCTGCTGCTGCGACCTCACCTGGTTCACGTTGAATAATCTCGGTGTGTTGCCGTAATTGCCCTAGCGCATATATCGTGCAAACGTATAAAAATATTCAGAAAAATAAAATATATGAAAAAAAAGTTAACAGAGAAAAACAATAAATGTATCATACTATAAAATACAAGTAGAAATCCAACATATTATAATGTACGTAGTTTTTTTCACTGCATTAATATTTAACTTACATAGTTATTCACATAAACAAAATTGGTTAAAGCTTTACATGTTCCAAATTTCATATCTTTCAAAACTAGTAATAAGCCTCAATTAATTTTTCAATTAATTCTCAACTCTAATGCTTTTAAAAACAACTTGTGTATTTTTTATCTTGTTGTGTTAATCTGATGTAAGAACAGTTTTTGCACTCACTTGTGCCACTCGTGGTGACAATGGTTGTGGGTGAGGAAACGACAGTATACCGGCCGGAGAATGTGGCGAAAGCCTCGCCGCGGCGGACACTTGTTGACCACTGTTGAAATTGTTATTCACAATGTGACTGTAAAAAAGAAAGCATGCGATAAGATCTTTAATGGATGCTCTTTCCATTTAACGACAACCAAGTCAACACAAACGTCATTCTATTATTTTTCAAAGAATAATAAAGAGTGACACTTGTATCGACTTGTGTTACTAAATAAAAAGCACTAAATAAAATTTTTTTTCCGGATTGAATAAACACTTCCAAAATACTTAACATAACAGAGTACTTACTGCTGTGGTATCGTCGATGGATGGGAATACGAGTGAGTGACTCGATGACCAGAAGCCATCTGGACGGATGCCCCATAACCTGGAGAAACTTGAGAATCTGGGACACTCGATCGCTGAATAAGGGAAAATGCAACATTTGTAGCATTATTTTGTATCTAAACAATAAAACAGCAGTTAACACTTTTATTACACATGAGTTAATGCAATCTATCAAAAATTACAAATAATTATATATGGCACAATTCGACTTCAAAATTTTAGATATCCTTCGTTTTTATTTGATATAAAAGTCAAGAGAGAAAAAAGTTCCTCTAATAATTTTTTATTTTTCTTCTAATTTTTTTTATCTCTTATTCTTTCATGATGGTATGTCATGTAGCTCCGTATAAGAGCGATGGACTCGTGACAAATCGCAAATTCGAATCTATATATCCCGTAAATACGGATTTTTAAATTCATAATCTTTAGAACTCTTAGGATGATTAGTTCTTACATGTAAGAACTAATAGTCCCATTACTACTACTACTACTATTACTACTATGCTTTCGTGATAAGCTATATACCTGCAACGATACATTCGGCGGCGCAACAGTATTGTTCAAAAGGTTGTCGATGTTATGAATGCCACTGGTAATTTGATCCGTCGCGGTAGCATTCGATGGGATAAGCAGTTGCTGTTGCTGTTGCTGTTGCAACAAGCGTTGCTTCTGCTGCTGCTGCTGCTGCTGTTGTTGTTGATGTATAAGTTTAGAACGTTGCTGCTGTTGTAATTGCAACTGCGTAAACTGGCCGCTCTGTCTGATGCCTGGTTGGGCATTGAACCTCATCCTGGGCTGTTGGTACATAGGAGGTGGCTGGTAACTGTGACTGGCAGTCGTCACAGGCGCGGTTCCCAACTGTAACAAAATTCAACAATTTAGATTTTTCTTGTAAGATGACACAATATAAATTCAAAAATTATTTAATCCTTTGCTAGCAATGGCTGATTCATTCAAAATAATACTCGTATATCCCTTTTATATTACACAAGAATATAAATAATTTAAAACTCGAAAACTGTTTTATGTATTATATTTTTAGGCGGCGTGACTTTTTGATTGTTCAATAAAATAGAGATAAAAAATAATCCACAATCTTTCGAAAGATAAGTTTTTCAAAGATTAAAAAAAACAAACAAGGCTAATTTAAAAATAAGTAACTTAAAAAGAAGAAAATTTACCGCGGTGGAATAGGCTGGAGGCGTGCCAGACATAGTTATGCTGGAAGACGTCGAAATCAGGCCACTCTCACAACCCATCAACATCTGCTGAATAGCGTGAATTTGCAATGACTCGTTATCTGGCACTTCGATAACATCTAGAGTTCCTGTGAAAAACAATTCCATTAGATATATAAAAAGTATAATCTTTATAATAATATATAATTACTTTCGCTGCCACATACGACTGACTGCATTATTGTTCCCCGCAAATTAATTGTTCCTAAAACAGTTACACAATTACTCGAATCTATTTCGCAAATCGTATTCAAGCTAAAGTGAATCATCGTATCAAGTAATATTATCTAATAAAAAATATCGCAAAAAGTAAACAAATTTGGGTTTACTTGATATGTACTGCAACAACGAAAGTTTAGATATATATTTATAAAACGTGAAATTTTCGATTCTATAAATAATTCACTGGAATCTCATGTATTATGCAATAAAATTTAAATATAATTTTATAAAGAACCATTGTAAAAATTTATAATTGAAATATAATATCGAAATATAATTATAATATATCGTATCTGCGAAATCAGAAAATTAAAATTTCAAAAGATTATTGTTTAACATTTCACATAAATATAGCGATCGTGACACAGAAAGTTGTGCGTCTACTTTCTATGCCAAAGGTCCGGGATCAACTCTAATTAGAAATGTCGGATTTTATTTTGATCACTACCTCTCGTAAGGCAATGGCAAACCATTGAAAACCCCTCAAAATAAACCATTCGGAACTACTCGTTTACGCTATAGATTTCATATATTTGTGGAAATTACAAAAGGCGCACATTACAGAAATACACTAAGAGGGATTTATCATTTCTGATAAAAGACTAAGGACAAAAAGGAAAAAGCATTTCATAATTATTATTCCACTTACTTGTAATAGCTTCGCCTGGCATAATTTCGATAACTTGATCCAGAATTTCCGAGAGATCCGGATCTGACGACTGATTATCCCAGTTGGCTGGGTCGTTGTCAGTCTGACGGTATTCTCCACTACTCGCAAACTTGGATTCAATTGGTCCCATTGGGGCCTGTTGCTGTAAGAAAAATATATGTTTAAAACTATTAATGATTCAGAGAGTAAGTTTTAAATGCAATGATCAAGAATCAATATTTGCCCAAGAATCAATATATACGATTTTCAGTTAAAGCATTAATCTACAATTTTTAATATTAATTAAATTAAATCGTGCTCACCTGACTTAGCACGTGACTGAGGTAGGTATTGGTTGCTTGACGAGGTAGTTGTCTCGACTGGCTTTGGAGAGGACGCGTCGACGTTGCGGTCGTCGTGATCGCGTTATTACCAGCAATTTGCATATTGCCACCGGTCCAAGGCTGCTGCTGCTGCTGTTGTGGCTGTTGCGGCGGCTGCTGCTGCTGCTGTTGCTGTTGTTGTTGTTGCTGCTGCTGCTGTTGCTGCTGTTTTAAGCGAGGCAGCTTGTCCTAATTAAAAAATAAATTATAATTTAATACGATAAATTAAAAAAGCAAAGAGCCAAGCCAGTTATTAGCACTATTAGAACTAATGGTTGGTAATATTATTACTTTTAATGTTGGTAATGTATGTAACTGATTTTAAAAATATAGTTCTGATTAACAATTTAAATTTATCATATTAAATTTTTGGCATAAAAAAACTAATTACTTGTTTATAATAATTATAATTATTATTTTGAAAATTTAAATAATATTTCTTGTCTTAAGATAATTACACATAATATTAAAAATCATAGTGTTAAGTCTTGACATTTTTTCATTTATTAAAATGTTTCAACCAAAATAAATTGAAAAAAAAAAAAAAAAGATTTGTTTCCTAATAATGAAGCAGATAAATAATTTGTAGTTTGTCCGTTTTTCTTTCATCGAACTTTCTACCATGCTAGGCCCAAACACTCGCCTATACTTCCAATGCTAAAATGTGATCCAAGTGCTGATAGTAACTTAATCCACTTAGGTCAAGCCATATTAACTGTATTATCAATCTTTGAGCTGTATTAGCATCTTGGTTGTAATCTACAATAGGTATGCTTAAGTCGGAAGAAACTGGACAATAACGTATATACTTTTTACCTACTACACTTAGATTGTAGATTGGAACTTAGCAATTTTAAGACATTACTTCAGACGATCTTGAGACAAAAATCTTGGAAAAACTTTGAAAACTAACCTAAGCGGATTAAATTATCCTAACGAATCTCGGACAAGGTCTAGATGTATAGAACATAACAAAGGAATAACGTGATAAAAATTGTAAATTTTCTTTAGTCTGATCATTGTGATACCATACATATGTTATACAACACATGTTCTTTTATTTGAAGGGGAAACTATCGTTGTAGCAGAGACATTGATCAAGGTTCGGCACACTAACCCTGTTGTTGTTAAAGGAGTAAATATAAGCGGCCAAAAAAATAAAATAGATGTCTTTTTACAAATTCTTTTACGGAAATTATTAACTTTAATTAATTTTTAATGTATGTAACACTCGCTAATATACAGGATGTCTAATAATTATTGACACAACGCTAGATAGAACGGAATAAACTAAACAGAAAAATTCTCTGTGCAATTTTCACAATAGTTAAGACGAAATTAATTTATGATTTGCGAATCAGCATCCGCATGATTCGACAAGAGTTGTCGTTGTCTCAGTGTTTACAATCTTCCCGTTGCCTCGTCATGCACTTAACAATCATAAACACTAGATTGTCTCTTGTAGAAAAAATACGCAAAGATTTATAGATCTTTATAAATTAATTTCTCATTAATTAAAATCGCAAAATGTTGCAGGACTTTCCTGTTTAATTACCTACTTACGAACGTTGTATCAATATCATCAGACAAAATATTCACCAAAATCTTGTTTCAATAATATTAATGATTTTCATAAAAAAAAACTCGTAAAAATAGGCATCTTTTTGATTCTTCTAGATAGATGTATCTTCCCTTAAGAAGAGTACAAGGAAAGAAATATTAGATAATAGAAGATTAATTCGGGAATGCATTTTCTTTTCTTGTAATATTGTCTAATATCAGAACATAATATTAAACAATATTATATAATAGAAACAAAATAGAATCGTTCTGGAATATTCTCAAACATAGACGACGACTTAACAGGGGAGGGAGAGGAGGGGGGTACACGTCTCCCAATAATTTTTACCTTTTCGTTTCTTAAAAAAAAAATTTTAACAACTGCAAATTATCTCTACAATCAAAACTGCGAGAAAGTGTGAGCCAAGCATTTTCTTCTTTAAGGAGCTTATACAATTTAGGGATTTCACCTTCAATTTCGATAAAATTAAACTTCTTCGATGCATTTTTACACGAAACGAAAGAATCTGATACAAATAAACGTCGCTCTGCCCCGCGAAGCGAGATATTAATAATTAAAATTGACGATTATTCAAGTTAGCAAACTTATCATACTGACGAAACGTAGCGACATGAACATGAATATGGCCACATGCGAATCATGGACATGGGTCCATTATGTATGGACTGAGCATAGCTATAGTATATGCAGAGGTAGCGTGAATCCGGCAGAACTGAGAACTAAAGTTGTACCCAGGGCCAAATTAAGGATTAAGGGGGCTAGTAGGCGCTAGTATTTTAGGAGACTCTTTGTTTAATGTCTTCTTTAATTGAGTTAAGTATAATTAGTATCCACAGATAAATAGTTTGAAAATTTTATTTATTAATTAAATATTTATTTTTTATAATACAAAATAAATAACGGTTTTCATGTCTCAAGAATATCTCATTTCTTATAAGACAACTTTCCTGGCTTTCTCACGAGCAAAATCTTCAATCATATCTTCGAAAGACAAAGATTTTGTTAAATCACTATCACTCTCTATTGAAAGCAATAAAAGACAATTGAAAATGACAATTTCGAAAATAACTTCTTTTATAAACGTTTGTAATATGTAACATTTTTGCATGCTTGGTATAGATTACATATATAAAAATTACCGATTTTAATTGGTTTTATCTCAGCTTTAAAATTGTCAATCTCTTTTTAATTACACGAGTTGGTCAGTGTATGCATTATTATCTTATTAGTTTATACTCAAAATTTCAAGAAATTGATTTTTAAATCTGTAAAGTAGAGGAACTACCTCAAGAAATAAAGGTTTTTGATGTTATAAATTTATTGAAATTGTTTGAACGTTTACTATTATCTATTTATTTTAAATAAATAAAAGATTGATATATTTTTTTTAATTTCATAAGAATTATTCATTGCAGAATAAATTTAGTTTAAAATAATTTTGAAAATAATTTAAAAAGTAAGTAACGGGGATCCTCTGGATTGGGGACCCTTAAGCGATCGTCTAGTCCGCCTAGTGGATAGTCGGCCCTGTTGTACCATTACTTTGCTCCATATATGCGCGCAACGCGTGCGCCGTTACAAAACGGAAGAAAAGAAGTAATGGCGTAGTTCATGATTAACATAAAGACTAGAGCTTATTGGTCGTTGCATTAATCGTGAGTATGTAGAAAAATGGTGACTGAGGCCGGTATTCATAGTCCGTTCTTATATTTAAGATCATCTTAAGTATCAACTTAAGACGCCATCAACCAATCAGAGAACCGTATCAGCATCTTAAGATATTACTTAAGATGATCTTGAAATAAGAATTGAGTATGAATACCGGCCTGAGTTTATGAAATTTACCCAGGGACAGAATCGATGACCGTGGGTGGGTGTACCTGTAATTGGTTTGTTCGCGTTACTTAAAATCCCCAAAAATTTTTGCATTTGAAACGAAATAAATATATATTTGGTTAGCTGATCGACCGGTTAGTTCATTGGAATTGATCAATCTCATTGCTTGTTATGCGAAATGACAAATACGAAGTTTGATTAAAGTGGTCCTAAGGCACGTAGCGGCGCTGAGATTTTGGCTTGCAAAAATGGATGCCATTAGCAATCTAGGTTTGCGTTCAGAAACATCAGAGATATCCAGTGAACTATAATCTATACTCGAAGGCTAAGTCCAATAGAAAGAAAAGAGACAGATGCGGGACGAAAGAGAGGGCAAAGAATTACATTTTCTACTGAAAGATAGAAAGAGATTAGAAAAGGACGGGAAGATACTTTTAACCAATTACAAATCATATAGACAAAGAGAGAGATATACCTCGACAAATATCTCTTTCTTTCTACGTGCCTGGTCTAGGCTCAGCCTCGAGCATGGCAATGAGCCTTCCAGTATAGATTATAGTTTACTGGAAATATAATTTTATTCTTCTTGTTTACCGAATGTTAAACAAGGATAGAATGATATCTGGATGCATCCGGGCGATGTTTCTAAACGCAGCCTATGTGTGTGGAGGTATATAGTCAAAGAGGCCTATGTTCACAAAACTCAATATACTTAATGATACATGATGTGTACGTGCAAAAACGAAAAGAAATTTATTTGAATCACACCTGTGGCGTTGCTGATATCACAGACGCAGGAATCGGCGTAATAGGCGTTGGCTGCGGCGGCTGTTTCGCTAATAAGGACGCCAACATTTTATTCTTCTCCCACAGCTTACTCGTCGCGCTACTCGATGAACTCGTCCCCGAAGAAGACACCTGATGCGAGCCGTCCACAGGTCGTTTCACAGCTATGTTCAAATCGCCGTCCTCTCCTGGCCTCTTCTGTCCTACCTGCGTCGTATTCCCGAGACCGACGTGCTCACCTGACTGCGACGGAGATGGAGACGTGGAGACGGGATTGAATCCAAGGCTCCGCAAAAGAGGATCATTTTCTCGACTCTGCCACAGAAAAATGACCGTTTAGTCTCTTGAAACAGGAAATTCTATGCCCTTTCTACCCCCTCCCCCTACGTTTTTTTCTTTTTCCCCACTTTCCCTCTTTAGAGTCAGTAAGGGGGTTCAAGCCGGCAAAGAGACTAGACCTTCGTCTACTTTCATAATTAACCGAGTAATGTTTGGTTTTTACCTGTTTCAACAAAAGGTAACAATCCGTGTTTACGGAAAGGGGGTTAAGATCTAATACATTCTGTTTAATGCTGCTTCGTTTTCTCTCTTCGTTCACGCACAAATAAGAAACAATAGCATCAAAACAGAATGTGTCCTTTTTCTCTCATATACTATATCTAGACGATAAGAAAAGATTAAATTCTCCAAATCCCAATCAAATTATGATAATATGCCTCGCATGGATGATAATGTCTCAGTCTCGTTCAAAAGTATATTATTACAACATGGCTAAAAAATTGCAACTCGGCATGCTCTCCAGACAATGCTTTTAGATTATCATTGGTTTTATTTGATGCAGCATGCCTTGCCCGATAAAAAATTTAGAAATATCGAAAAAGTGTAAGAACATGATTTGATAAATTTATTTTGCAAGAAAAATGTTTTAATGACAATTTGAAAGAAAGTTTGTCAAATTGATCAGAATGTGTAGATGAAAATATGATCTCGACATATTCTAAAGAAGCAAATAGTAGGCGTCGTTCCATAAATGCGTCCGTAATATGCATTGAATTGCCATGTTTATATTTTAATTTCTAGTTACAATGTGAAACGTACCTGTTGTTCCTGTAACTTTCTCTCCTCGTCCTGATCTTTCATCAGTTGTTGCAGAAGTTCATTCCGTTTCTTCAACCCGGCACGTGTCTCTTCGTCGTCGTCATCAGTTTTATCGTTTAATAACTTAAAATGCAAAAAAAAAAGAAGAGTAGTGTGGGAATTAAAGATAATGAGATTCGTCAAACATAACAATTTGTAGAGAAAAATGCAATAGTTGTAAAATCAAAAGTCATGTATTTGATTTGTTTTAGAAGTAATATATTTAATTGAAATTTCTGACTGAATGATAAAATTAATGGAAAACAAAAGGTACTTAATAATTTTACATCACAAATATACTATAGTATTCTACCCACCTAAGAAATAAGATGCAATTGTGAAATAATAAAATATCTTTATATAATATCTTTTTCTTCTTATCTATTTGTTTTTCTCTATTCTACTTTCTTTATCTGATTATTGAGCCAATATATTAATCATTCTTTTCCTCATACATTGACTACATTTTTTACTTTTCTTCAAACAAACCTTTCTATATTTTAATCCTAAATTATATCATATCTAAAAAATGCCCTTTATCTGCTCATATCTCAAACAAATATTAATATTTTTTTTCTTTTTTATCGAAAACCGGAACCTGCTTAAGCAAACTACATAAGTTTTGTTATAGAACGATGTATACGACGATAAAAATTATAAAGGTAGTAACCAAAGATTAATTAATTTAAAAAAAAAATCCGTTCTTTTTGTAACTTTTATTATTCATAATTTTTGATAAAATTATTATTTGTAAAACCGAAAGATCAAATCCATAATATAAAACTTTTTAATAAAATTTTTTATTTACTTTTAATAAATTTTTTCTTCTTGAGTATCCGCTTTTAAATTAATTCCAAATCGCGAAAAAATTGTATACCTAAGCTCTTCTTTTAAAAAATTAGGCATCAAAATTATATTATATAGCTCAAAATGTACAGAAAACTATTTACCTTTTTTAATTAAAAAAATTCATATTTTTCATTTTTTCTTTGATCCAATTTCTCTTTAAGATATTAATATTACTAAAATAGTCAGTTACAAACGATCGACTTACCTGCAATAACATGTTGTTATTTCCTAGCGACGATTTCGAGTGCTCCATGCTTGGTTTTGGCATGTTGCTAGGGCTTGTACGCACTTTATGTTCCGAATGATAGTCGTCTTCGTCCTGTTGGTTTAACAGGATCTTCAATATCCGATGTTTATTCTGATTATCCGAATCGTTATTCGTATTGTCCTGGCTATCTTCACTGGCGCTCGGGCCCTTCGTCAATAAGTTTCTGAGCCTACCGGACTCGGTGGACACAACACTGTTCTGAGTCTCAACGGCGGTGGTAACGGCGTTGCTGGTCCTCGAGGTTGCACTGTCCATTGTAGAAGCACCACCACCACTGTTACTAGTAGGACATCCGCTCTTGTTGCTATCTTCCGTCCTTTTGACGGCTGTCGGGGCGGTATTGCTGCCGACGCCACCAACACCGCTGTTAATACCGCTACTGCCGGCATTGCTGCTGCCATTCGTGTTGACACTACTAGCGGCATTGCTCAACGTGGCCGTCTGCGTGGTCTCCTGAAGGGGGCTGAAGGGGAACGAATTACTGAAGGTAGGAGCGACGCTGGGGCTAAGACTTGGGCCCATAGGCATTAATGTCGAATTAGAGAAGGTTCCCTGTGGACTCGGTGATGTCGGGGATGGTTGGGAAGGTGGTCGTGAGTTTGGTGGCCCGCTCGCTCTCGACTCCGGCCTATCCGTCCACCCGGCGCTACTATCCAAGTCCCATACCGTGGAACTGGGGAAGAGCTCGAATTCCAGGTCCATGTTCCCCGAAAAATGATTGAACGGATTGCCGGCTGACGTGCTCAACGACGTCAGGGGGTTGCACGAGTCACCGCCACCACCACCGCCGCCGCCACCACCGGCACTCCCCGTGTTAAAGGCGATCGAGTTCGACGAGGTGGCGGCCGTCGCCGCCATACCACGAGCACTGATACCACTCACTTGACCGTTCAGATGCGTGACGGACATCAGCGGGCCACCCACGTTATTGTTATTGTTACCGTTATTATTATTACTATTATTCGCACAACGGTTGCTAGAGTGTCCTGAGCACACTTTGTTGTTGGAAAGCTGACCACCCTCAATAGGCATTAAGTCATTGTCCCTATTATGGACAAGAAAAACAAACACATGAATTTGCGAGTTAACTGCATCTCTTTAGCCTAAAACTGTGTATAATTTATTTAACAATCGCACAAAATTAACATCAGCTGTTCATTCATCAAAAGTGACTTATATGTATTGCAATCAGTGCTATCTAGAAGACTTATAGAATAAAACTGTCATACAATTGTTATAAAATCTAACTCATATTAAAAAAATTGTTTCAAATATGATATCTACAATATTCTTATGTATATCATAATTTGAGTTGTGAAATTGTGTTAAAAGCTAATTATTCTAAATATTCAATACAAAAATATTATCTTCAGATGTGATGAAATATACTTTCTCTCTCTCTCTCTCTCTCTCTCTCTCTCTACAAATCTTAATCCTTTTTTTAGCGATTGGCTGATCGACTAAACAATTGATAGATGAAAACATTTTTATTCTTGATTATATATAGCATCTTCTTACCACATTTAATTATTATAAAAACAAAATCATTTATGACCAAGAGAGAAAGTAATGAAGCTGCTACAAAACATCTAAATGATATGTATGCTAAGGTTTACTAACAAACACAGATGCTGTTGTATTTAATATACAGTGACTCAAATAGTGTATTACATAATAATTATCTACGACCAATTCGAAGTGGGCGATCGACGAAAGTGACCTTTCAATATCAATATAACATATAAGCAAACAAATATCTATAATATTATTACAAATATAGCTTTGTTAATAATAGCTTCAGTAATTTTTAAAAGAGTCGTAATAAAAGTAGGATTTTATCAAAGTTTCGTGAATACACTGTACATATATTTCAAAGCATAATTCAAATATAAAACAATTTAAAGCAGGAAACATTGTGGAAGTTAGACTTAATATGATACATTTTCCATTGCTAATCCTTCATTACGTTGAAGATATGTTAATATTTTATTCGTGCATAAATTCAAATATTAGCGTAAGTGCGATCTGTTTTGTCTTATCAAGATTACTTTCCGTTAAGTGCTTGTATACAAGAGTAAAACAGTTGTGAACATCCTATTCATGAATCAACTTTTATTTTTAATTATAGCATCTTCTTACTGCATTTAATTATTATAAGAACAAGGTATCTCAATTTATCATTTATAGTCAAGAGAGAAAATACACTGAGAGGAAAATTTTAATAAAAAAAATTTCTTAAAACCATATTTTTTAATGCAAGTATTCGTTTGTTCTATTTAAGTAAAAATATTTACTTTTAAGTAATAAATATATTACTTTAAGTATATAATTTTGTATTTTTACATTTTTACATTTAAATAATAATTTTACAAATAAGTTAATATTTTTTTAATAATATTATTAAACTTAATTAAATTTTCTTAAATTAAAAAATTTGATTATTTTGAATATAAAAATAGCTTAAGTACATATTTTCTAGAACTTCTAGAAAAAATTACTTCATTAAAAATTATTTCTTTATTTTATTTACATAAATATTTCAATTTAAAAAACAATTTTTTTTTTAACTTGAAGAAAAGCTCACTAAAATATTACGCAAACTTTATTATTTTATATATGTTCTAAATTTTAAAAAACTTATTTTTCTTCAATGCTGTACGAGCCCTTCAAAGAAATATTCAAGACGGAAATTAACGGAAAGATCTCGGGTAGCAAAGTGATGAATTTCTTGAAGCATGAGTGCAGTAACAAGCAAATATTGTGCGTTTAAACCCTAATCATATCCACATAAACATTACTGTCGCCAAAAATAAATAACGTAAATAAATTATGTGTAATATTACATTGTTAGACTTTAGTAAAGTTAATGTGTGACGGACGTCGTCGCTAGGTTGGCATTAAAAGCAAACTGAAATATAACGGTTACGGTGAAAGACAATAGTTCAAGAGTGGCCAGATCTCCAACACCAATAAGGAACCGTATTAATTTACATGCAAATGTTGTGCCGTTTGCAAACTCATTATAAATCAAGTATATACCATAATGCTGTGAAACGTAAAATAACTTTCCGATTTAATGGACCGAAATTAATAAATTGATGCAAATAAACGGAAGAACATGTGAACTACTGTATATCAGCAATTATACCTTCCTAAAACTTAACCATATTAGAAGTCGAGATACCTAGCTAAAATGTATTTAACTTATACACAATTTTTTTAGATTTTTAGACTTCAAAGTCTTTGAAAAGAAAACACGATTTTTTATCAGTGACTCAGAAAGTTTGATTAAGCAATGAAGAACAAGTTAGAAAATAACGTATAAAATAATATAGAACGATGTTTAACTGTGTGTGATACAATACAAATTTGAAGTTCTCGAAAGTAAAAAATTAAAAATTATAGTGATGGTATTTAATATTTTAAATTGAAAAACTGACCGCAGCGTCGTATGATCATCGACTCACGCGGCATGGAACGTGTTAAACAATTTTGTTACTAAAAATATAATTTTTTTTCAAACTAAATACCAAAAAAGTTCTAAACCGAATTTTAAAATTAGAATTTAGTTACAATAAAAATTATATAATGCTATTCACAACTAAAAAATCACTATCTATTTTTTTTTAGAAATAATTTTTTTCTCTTCTCACGTATTTCATATATCAAACTAGCAATATTAAAAATATGTCATCTTTGTGCTCGAAGAAGTGTTAGTGCTAATATAATAAGACAATTAATAATCACTTATACATATATGTTAAAGAAAAGTTATCAAAGCAATAAGCAAACTAGATGACAAAAATCAAGTAGATTCAAAATTATGAATGAAATAGATTATTAAATTAATATAGTTATTCTTGTCTTAGATAAGCTTATCTAAAAAATTATGAGTTTATTGAATTTATAATAGGGGAGACCAGGGCTATTCGTTGCAATTTTTTTTCTTTTTCGTTTCCTGAGTCCTGTATTCATTAAAAAAAAAAAAAAGTTGGACGGTTTGAAAGGTTGAACC